>VXAX01004541.1:579960-626586 GCA_013399835.1 Leptocoma aspasia | reverse complement strand
GGATTTAAACAAAATTCAAGTTTTGAAGTGCACCTTAAGAAAATATCCCTAGATATTAGATATTCTGTCCCTATATCCCTAGATATATGTAGACTATCCCTAGGTATGAAGATAGTCTTGCATGTGATTGAATGTTTTCCTGAGTCAAGACTCACTGTGATTGCTGCAGTGGCTACATGAGTGATGGTGATGTTCTGGGCAAGAACATCAGGGCTGACGACATCACCAGTGGGTGAGTTAATGCCCTGCTTTGTGTGATTCCTCCATTCCATTTGTAGCCCTGCACTTGGTTGTTTCGAGAAATGAAAGCCAACACCAAAGATATTCTACTCATTTTAATAAGCCTTTGGAGAAACAGCTCGTTATCACAGAGGGATTTAAACAAAATTCAAGTCTTGAAGTGCACATTAGGAAAATATCCCTAGATATTAGCTATTCTGTCCCTATATCCCTAGATATATATAGAATATAATAGAATATCCCTAGATATGAAGATATTCTTGCATGTGATTGAACGTTTTCCTGAGTCAAGACTCTCTGTGATTGCAACAGTCATTCTTGCCCACGAGATGGAGGGAGTGAAGCACGTTTTGTACTTAGCTGAGTTCTTTTGCTGCCTGAACTTTGACAGGCCAGCTCGCTGGAAGGAAATGAGTTTGCATCTCTGTGTTAGGTAAAATAGTGGTACGTGCTAAAAAATGTCTAAAGAACGAGTCAGTGTGCAGAAATATGAAGTGACAGACAATTATTAACAAGGTTTTACATCAGCATTTTATCTCTGCCTTGAGTGGAAAAAGCATTTGTTCTTTGCTCCAAAGTCAGTATTCAATGCATCTACTTTCAGTTCCTACTATAAAAGTCACTTTTTCTTAGCTCAGGTACATAAGCATTGGGTTGATGTTAAAAATTATATTTGAGATTTAGATGGTTTGGTGGGGGTTTTTTTTTGTTTGGTTTGGTGGTTTTTGGGGGGGTTTTGTTGGTTTGTTGGTTTGTTTGTTGGTTTGGTTTTTCTTTTTTTGTGGCAGCTCTGTCTGGCCATCTTGCATCCTTTGCTTTTTTGTAATTTTTTTATTAGTGACATTTCTGGTGGTGTTGGCTTTTTTAAAAGGTATAATGTCTCTTACTGGAATCCAGCTGCTGCTTTGTCATTAACTTGACCAGTTCAGTTACACCATCTGGAAGCCTCCATTAATTCTGTCCGTTATGAATATTTGGGTATTTTCACACTTTTTTTGAAAAGTCAGACACCTTCTTTTTAATGCTTCATTAGGGAAGCGTATAGTAAAGTAGCTGATGCAAAAATCAGTGTAAAATTCTGTTTCAGATAAAACACCAGTAGCTGTTGCTGCATTAATAATGCATCAAATCACTAAAGCACCCTGTGTTTTCCTCATATAAATCAACTTACACCTGGATTTTGTAATGTTTATTGTAGTAACAGTTACTGCCTTTCCTCTGGACTATGAATTCTATTTAAATTTGTGGCTGTAGTTTTGGTCTGGCAGTGAGGAAAGTAGATTCTAAGTAGCACCGAGGTTTCCATAAAACACCTTGAGTGGTAGTTGAGAATTACCCCTGGCAGAACTGTGTCAGCTCAGCCTTCTGCTGCTCAGGGAAGAGCCCCAGTCTTTGCTGACCTTTACTTAGTGTATAAAATTCAGATTCCAGGTTGAGGGAAAGAATAGAAAAGCTGTCAAATTTATGGATGATTTTACCAGAGAAATCTGTACCTTTGCTCATCTCTGTGTATAATTTCCTTTTCTGGGTCTGGTCATCCTGCAGGGTAAAAACTGGGAGTCTCCATAGTCTGAAAGTACAAGAGTGGTGTTTAGATTCTGGATAAGAAAATGGTTTTGCCAGTTGGTACCTCTGTCACCAGAGCAGTGAGTTAGATATTAGGATGAACAGAATGATTAACATAGCAGAAGAGTCATATACTCCACCCCACCTCACTCCTGGCCTTGAGCACTGGGACATCTTCAGCTGAGTATCTGACTCTTTTTTTCCCCACTAGTTTTTAAAGGAGTGAGATACTTTTCACTTTTTACTCATGTAGTAGCCACATACTGATGAACGAGATCTCAATTTAAGGTTCTTAGGAGAAGAAGTGTGTACAAATATGTTTTTCTTGTCCACATCTTTTGCCTTTAGCTACAGAAGTTTGTTTTGCTAAATAGTATGAGTTGGTTTATCAATTCATATAGCACTACTGGAGTCACTGACTTGAGTTCCAAGGACAGAATTGGTATTGTAGGTCAATCCATTGTTGGAAAGATGCAGCTCCATTTCCAGGTTGTGGACAGGGTTTGGAGATGAGCAGTTTGGGGGTCCTCTCCTTGCTGCACTCGTGGGCATTTGCAGGGAGCATTGCTGCAAGCAGCCCCACAAGCCCACAAGGGGTTGCAGTTTGTGGAGGGTAATCATGTGAGTGGATTCCTTGAGAAGGGAATATTGCAGTATTAAATTGCAATAACAGCATTCCAATATTAATGGAGAAGGATAAAAAAATAAGGTTGTTACCTTTGGTGACCCCCGATGACACTGGCTTGCCATCTCTAGTGTGAACAGATGTTTAGTAGCCTGTTCTGTAAGTTATGTTCCCCAATGTCTGTTTAATTCAAATAGTAATAAAAAACAGGATGGCATTGTGTTTTTGTGGGAGAAGAATAATAAACTGCTCAGAAACCAGAGAGGTTGCTTGTAAAGAAAGCATCCATGTGACTTGCTGCAGAACAAATCACCAAGATCAATGGTAGGGCAAACAGGCTCAACATTTCCAGAAGCCAGGCTACGCTATGTGCAGAGCAGCACAAGAGGGTATTTAGAGCATGAATAGCTCTTTATTAGCTGGTATGTGTTTCACTTTGTCATTTTTCAGAATTGCTACAATCCGGGAGTCTGAAAACCTTGGATCTGTGTTTTCATTGGCAAACTGATAGGGAAGGAAGCCAAAATATTTGTTACAGCCAAAATAAATCCAATAGCCAAGAAAAACTAGTTTAGCCCTGTGATCCTGGTTCTTTCTCTGAAATGTACTGGGTCATGGGAAGCTTCGTTTGGCCTCCCTTAATGAGTCTGCTCGAGCAGAGCTCTGGCAGACACCAGGATTGCTTTCTTAGGGCTAAGGAAGAGCATCTTTGCCAAAGGGACAGAGAACAGCTCTTAAACTAAGCAAGTCTCCAGGGGGTGGATCAAAGGTAAGAAGTTGCCTTTTTGCAGGGTCTAAAACATAACCCAGTGAGGAAGCAGCAGGAGCAGGGTTTGTGTGAGCTGGGGAGTGAGCCCCCAACTCACTCCTTTTGGTGGCTGGCTGAGCTGGAGGCTCAGAGCCGCATTGGAAGGTGGCACCTCAGAGCCCAGAATTGTCTCATCTCTCTACCCCAGAGATTGTCTCAGGTGGGGATGTTAATTCTCAGATTTTTTGCATTTGTTCAGAATGTTTTTGTCCATTTCAGTCTCCCTCTGGCTGCTAACATACGTATTCCTACCTTTTTTTTGTCTCCTTAGCTCCAGTTTTCTCTAATGAGATGTGGAGTTAATTTCCTTTTTATCTCTTATTGGAATGCAGCAACAGGGCTGTTGGTCCAGAAAAAAAGCCTTTTATAATTATTTTATTTTCATTTAATTAATCCTCAGTCCCTGTTTTCATTGCCTTAAGTGTGCAGCTTTCTATCCAGAATTAACAGCGTGGATATACTGATTAGTGCTGGTCACAAGTTTTCTCAGGAAATGGCTTTGAGTCTGCAAACACACCTTTGTCAAAATCATTTTTTGCAGAAGCATGGCTATTCCAGCTGTGTTCCAACAATGGTTGGGGCACTGTGCTAAAATTCTCCTTGCAGCCACCTCCTGTGGGTGCAGTGGTTGTTGTTGAGGGGGTACATTTTACCATTTTATTAATCTCCCCATATTTGATGATATGCTGGTGTTATATTCCCATTCCACATCTCTGTTTCCACAACCTCTTAATGTGTTTGCATGCACAATCCTCATGGGGTTATGACTGCTTCTTGTTTATTCAAACCTTTATGCTCCCTGGGGGTTGTTTTACAAGCCCTGGAAGTGGTTGAATTTGGAACATGCATGAAGGATGCTAAAAGGGAGAACAGGCCACTTTGGACTGGGGAATCAGATTTTGCCCCTGCTTCAGCTCAGGTCTCAAACTCACCCAGAAGCACTGTGCCCTTCATGGACCACAACCATCATTGAAACAGAGCTCTGAAGTAGGCTTACATTTAGGAGTTACATCTGTTGGGAGGCAAAAAAGAGCTGAAATTGAGGACTGATTTCACTGAATGTTGAAGTGTAGTTGGTATTTGTAGGATTCTTGCAGCTGTTTCTTGGTTTTGTGCTATTTCAAAGTCAGACAGTGATGCATTTTCTTCAGATGTCATTTTCTTCAGGGTCACAGGTATTACAGACCTCCCCTAGGGNGTGAGAGAAACCCTTTCCTTCTAAGCTGTCTGCAGCAGGAGTGGTTGCTGCCCCAGGTAACTCGTGGCTAGGTGGAAATCAGGAGTGCCTGAGCTGATCCTGGGCTGAGTGAGAATATGGGTGCCCTGTGCACTGAGTCAATGCTCTGTCTGTAGGCTTTTCTGACCTATTTCTTTCCATAGTTATTACCTCTGTATTTTTTCTGTACACTTTGGCTTACAGTGTATTAGTCATTTACTGGACACTGCTCTTTAAATGATATGGTTGTAGTGATAAGGTTTCATCTAAATACAGTGGATGGGTGAAACTGAATTCCTTTTATGGCTCTAGCACTTCAACATGACTAAGACTCATTAGGAGGTTTATTTTATTTTTCTTCTGTGTTTGAGCAGAGTGTTTATTTGAACTGCCTTTCATCTTGCTAGGGCTGACTATTTCTACATTGTGATCTTTTCAACATTGCAGAATAGTATCTATATATGGGAAATGGATAATTAACACAAATAATGAAGGGGTCGGGCAAGCAAACTCAAAAGTTTGACTTTCATGAAAAAGGATAATGAAACATTAACTTCTGACTTTATAGCGAACAAGGTTGCAACTGAGTTTAGATTTAAAGTCAGAGATGACTTGGTGCTGTAAAAATGAAAAGAAAAAATTATGGCAGTGTTTAAATATAGTATTCTTATTCCAAGAACTGTACTTGCAGTTCTTTGCAGGAGACATAAGTGTGATACTGCACAAGCATATTCAATTTTATTAATTTTGTATATTGTTTTAAGTATTCTTAAGTATTGCACTCACTTCAGGAGTAGTTCTTGTGTCAGCTTCATCAATAAGACAGTGTTTATCGTTTATCTCAAGTGATATTTCAGATCACATGCTCTCACAGAACCTTTTGCAGTGTGATTCAGCATAGGAAGACATGTAGGTCTGTGAGTTATAACCTTATACATCAGCTTTATTTTTTTTTTTCCAGTGTAATGGTAAAATACCCATGTTAGGTCATATGTAGTGTTAATCAATAAAATGAATGCAGTAGTTGTGGTGTTTTTGCTTACTTCTACACACTGACCTGTTGTTAACAATTACCAAAATACCGTTTAATAGCAGTTACCTCATTTTGGGCTTTTTTTCTGTGATAAACACCTCAGCAGTGTTTGAACTGCTGCATCAGTGCCAACAGGTTGTTGTAATTTGAGTGAAGGGACGGCTTCTAAGGGACAAAATAGGGACCAAAATAGGGTCCCAGTCCGGGGCTAGCCAGTAGAGGGGGATACAGTCATTCACACTGTGTTGATGTGGATCATCTGCAGGGAAAGAGTGGCCACAAGGGAATAATCCAAGGTCACTGTGGAGTTACTGATGCTGGTGCTGCTGAGAACCTCTGGAGAAGCTGCACCCTCTCCTTAATCCTGTTTGGTCACAGGATTCCTCTCCTGAACAGAACTGAAGAGGGTGATGAAAAATGGATCACTTATTCTATAGCTTAGTTCTGCTATGATTTTCATTGCAATGGACTCTGAGAAAGAATTTAGGCATTGAAATCAAAATTGGCATGTGCAAAGCCCCGTTGAACAAGTGCCTGATTCTGGTGGGCCTCCAGCAGCCTGGTGGTGATGGTGATGCTTGGTGGGTGTGAGTTGTCCTCTTTTCAGTAATGAGTTTCCACCTGTGTTTCTCTGGGGTCCAGAGTGACATTTGCACACCTGAAAGGACTGACCTCTTGAGTGTTTTCCAGTCTGACTCCAGCCCAGTCTGTCTGGGCTGACTACATTTTAAAAGGAGTTTTAAAAGCAATAGTGGAGCAGGCTTCCTCCTTGAGGTGAAGGTGAATTTGTGGTTAAGGTGCCCTTGGCTGACAGATGGAGTGTGTGTTGGAAAGAGGATCATACAAGGAGATTCCCCTGGAACAGGAATGGCTGCAGCCATATGAGAGACATTTCCTTTCAGTTCTTAATATTTTTTTAAGTACTGGCAGCTTCTCCTTGGCTACGTGTATCTAAGACTGCTTGTTCCACAGGAAACTGGTTTATTCAAAAGCTCAGTCAGAAGCTGTTGTTCTGGATGTGGGGATGTGCAGGAGCAGCAGCCACCCAGCTCCCTTACAGGCTGACTGTCCTTGGAATTCCTTGCCTTCAGACTGCTTGAAGCTGAGAAGACACAGAAAAAACATAAACCTTGGACAGCAGTGCCCAAAAATTATTTGATGGCTGCTGAAGGACTTATGTGCCAGGCAGCTTTAATACATCTCCAAACAGAAGATTGATTTCACAGATTTACTTATTGATTTACTTATTTCTGCAGATTTCTCTTTTTTTTTTCATGGGAAAAGGTCTGAGCATGAAGTGGTTAATGGAATGAATTTGTTTTGCTTCTAGAGTGGTTTGAACAACGTGAATAAGCAGCACCATTTATGCTATTAGTGATTTACACGTGAGAGGTTTCTCTAAATAAACTATGAAACTAATATATACTTACTAAATTTTGAATAATCTCATTTTTCCTGTCTTACCCGTTAGTGGAACAGGTGTCTCCTCCTTTCCAGCAGTGATTAGGATTCTGCGAGTAATTTGTTCAGGTCTTACTCTATGTTTGGGTTAAGCATCTGCAAAATAATTCATAGTTCATTCATTAGTTTGTTAATTATAAATAATTACTGACTACGGGTAAAAGTCTATTAATTTATAAATTATAGACTACCTTAAATATAAATTCAATTTTACTAATTGAATTTATATTTAAGGAATAGGTTTGCCCTTCTAAGAACCTGAACTGTAATATTTGGTCAAATATGGATTTGGGCATTGTATTAGGAGTCCCTACCTGCAAGCTCAGGACCTAATCCTGTTCTTGAATGTTCTTGCTGAAATTCACAGGAATCAATAATGGAATTTAAACCAGCCACAGGCTTGTAGACAGGGTCTGTGTCCAACCCTTTGGCTAGAGAGATCAAGTACTTATCAAGTACTGATTGAAGTCGGGCAAGAATAGTGATTGGAAAGACTTTGGGGGATATAAACATGGAAAAAGCCCAAATGGTCTAATGCCAGTGTTAGGATGAAAAATGCAGATCAAATTGATACTAAACTGAGAAGTTTGCAGTTGTCATCATCCAGCTGTTAGGGTAGCATTTCTTTTTAAGTCAGATTTAGGATATATTTGTAGTTGCAATAACAGGATGGTTTTGATCCTGTTCAGCATATTTCAGAAACAGCACTGGGGAATTCTCTGCTGTGGGTTTTCAGTGACTGGCAGAGTTAGAGTTGTTCTTTGATACTCAAAGCTCGTTAAGCCTCTTGATCTTGTTTAACTGACTGTAATGACGAGACAGATGAAGCCTAATGAAAATACAGATTTAAAGGAAATCATTAAGGATAACAGTGTTACTGCTACATCAATAAGAGAACATTTCCTCATGTCAAAGCAGATGCTGATATGTGAAATAATTCCCTCAAGCTTTTTGTTTCTTAAAGTTTCAAGCTCTTAGGCTGCTGGGCAAGTCCTCTGCCCAGGAGACACCTGGGCAGGTATTTCCACACCAGCCTGTAATCCAAAGCACCAAGAGGAAGGCAGGAGCACCTGAGCTGCCAGAGTCAGGTCTCATTTGAGGCACGTTGCTGTTCTCCTGCTTGTGGGATTGGGATTATGGACCTACAGGATCCTGAGCAGGTCAGGGTAGGCTTGCCTGGTTTGTTGAGTGTTGTTGATTTACCTGCTGCTCCTTCTCTTTCTAACCCTTAAGTTAAAAATGCCTTTCCCTTGGCTATCTATTTTCAAACTTGGAAAACTCATATTCATGCATTAAGGAGTGAAATGAATATATATGAAGTGGTAGAGTTGTCAGACCATAAAAGTAAGTGTGCTGTTGGCTGGCTGTATCTGTCAGTAAGTAGGGAGTGCAGACAGAAGTCAAGTGATTCAAACCACTGGATTTTGCTGATCCCTGGCATGACCCATTCCTGTTTCCTCAGTGTGCCTTTCAGGAAAGGGGAATAAATCACTTCAGCATCAGAAATACCCTAAAAATATTACACTTGGAAGGGCTTGTTACAGCACTCAACATTTCAGAGGCACAGAAAGGGTGTATTTGGCTAAAGAAAAGAGAAGCTTAAAGGTCCAGATTGTCCAAAGCAAATTACTTTATGCCTGTAATGCAGGGCAGAAAGCCACTTTCTAATAGGAAAAAAGCGTCACCTAGAAAGTGGGCTAGAAGTCCTAATTGTATGTTAGAAATGCATAATAGTGCTCTTGTTCAACCTGAATCTTTTCATATTGACAGAAATTTGTTGGTTTTTTTTTTTTTTTCCTGGCTGATGAAGAGCAAAGCTATAGCGATGAGTATTTGTATATTAACTCCTGGAAAGATCAGAAACTCCATTTAACCAATCTCATCACCGTTTCACTGTCCATTCATTAAATATTATTATATTCTTCATTAAAGGCAGTCATTCCCCTCTGGCTGTTGGTACCATTCATAAAGCATCTGTGAGATTAAATTTTTTGTACAATTTACCTATGTCTATAAAAGAGTCTGGATACTATGCTTTTCCCCAGATAATATATTTCAACTCTTTCTTATTTTGGGGCAGGTAAAAGGATACTTCTAAGTCCTGTTTTTTGCACTGAATATGCTTGCAGAATTCTTAACAGTTATGAAGCTAGCAAGGCTTTTAGTGCAAATTTGTCATGATTTTTAATATGAAATGTCAGATAATTTACACTTAGGCCTAGTACAGTTGTTTGGACTGCAATGTGTCATTGTAGAGGAGAGGCCAATATTCTTGGGTTCCACATTGTGTGGATCTGAAAGGACAATAAATTCCAATAACTCTGAGTACCATTACAGTTATATACAGGATAATATTTCCTTGGTCTTGGTTCCCTCTGAGTAAAACATTGGAAGATGTTCCTTAGAAAAATGTGCCTTCATTATATTCTCCTTTCCCATAAAGCAAAAATCTGCAGGAACAATAATGTATTCATAAGGACAAGATATTAAAGCCTAGACAATTGAAGTTTGAAGGGATGGAGAGGAAGGAAAAGAAAGCAATGGCTGGAGGTTTGTGGCACCAGTAGCTTTGAATCTCCTCTGTACTAACCAATGGATAGTAAAGAAGTTTTTCTTTTCATTTATTTTCAAGTGTATTTATTTTAAATGTGTTTTTCTCCAAGACTTTAGAAGCCTTTCCTTCTTCCTTGACCTTGGTGTTGCATGCAGGACTTCAGGCATCATTGGTTTTGGCATCTTTTCTGAATTAAACATTCCTGGGTAGAGGATATTGTGTGAAATAAAAATGAGATATAAAGCTTTCAAACTGTGATTACACAAGCCTGTTTCAAAATACAAGAGTCTATCCTGTGTTGTTCTGGCATGTAAGAAACTTGTCTTATTGGTATGGGGGGTAAAAGTCATAGTTTATGGCTGTGCTTTTTCACATGGACTTGTTTAGAAAAGGGTCATGATCTAGTTGTCAGAGGTGCCAAAGCCATCCAGCTTCCATTGGCTCATGTGAGATTTATCAGTGCTTGAAACCAATTTTCAATCTGAGCTACTGCAGCATTATTACAATCTTTTAGTTTGCTGGGCTTCTGTGTAGAAGATGAAATACACTGATGCTGGTGAAAAGGCATTGATTTCAGCATGGCTGCCTCTTAGGAGTACTACATTCATTTCCACATATTCTGAGTGATAGGTATGAAAAACAATCTATTTCAGCTGTAACAGATCTTTTTTATCAAAGGACCAATATGCCAGGAATCTGACAGCAAAGCAGAAGCTGCGTTTTCCAGCACATGTGCAAAGACTATTCATACAGAAACTTGTTTCATGTGCAGACAAGTAGCTGCAGTAAATCAGTTAGTGTATGTACATTAGATGTTTTTGCACAATACTCTTTGCATGTTTGTATAACACTATGGTCTGAAGCTCCATTTTTCTCTTCTTCCTCTTTATTTTAGTAGCTTAAGGAAAAAACATATTCTTCCATGATAAAATATTTATAAACTGTCAAACACAAGTTGGAATGCCAAACCTAAGGCGAATTCTACCTGCTACAGTGCAACTGCTCATTGTGCTTTCTACAGTCCTTGTTTATGAGCTGGGAGAATCCCCACAGATCTGCTGAATGGGGAATTCTCCTGTGTCTGACTTGATGGGCTTGGCAACTTCTGTGCTGGATTCCACAGAGACTCCTGGGTTGCTGCTGGGATGGCTCTGTACATTTATACATTGAACTGCAATGCTAATCAGCAGATGGGGCAAGGCTTCCCAGCTGCTCACCATCCCATTTTTATAAATGTAGCAATCAAATTCAGGTTGGGTAAAGCACATGTACACAGTGAGATCTTGCCAGCAGAGACACTGCTGCTGCCTGCAGCTCGGAGCATCTCTCCTTTCCTGCTGTGGGTGAGGGTTGTCTCACTATCAGGGAGAAAGCTCTGTGCTTTCTTAAGCCAGAGGAAGGTGTCCTGAGTATCTGGATATTATTCTGGGGTCTGCTGTCGATTTGCTAAGGGTGGCTAAAGGATTGAGGAGATACAGTCCTGTCAGCTCCTGTGTCAGCAGGGTATGGTATTTGTTCAGCAGTGTGCTGGAGACAGTGACTGTAATGCTGGGGTTGTTGGATTTATTTCAGTCTCAGGTGTGTGAACATCTTCACAGTGTGTTTTACTCAGCTCTCAGTGCTGCTCACACAGACCTACATGAACTGATGAACACAGGGCTCGCTCCATGCCATTGCCTGCCATGTATCATCTCTGTTCAATTTAACATTAGTTTTTCATTTGTCTAAACCAGAAAGTAAGAAACGTGCTGTCTTAGCGATTTATGAAGTGTCATATGTACACCTGGCACTTCTTAATGCCTAAGAACAGTAATAGTAAATAGTAATTTTTGAATGCAGGTGTCTCTAGGTCACAGTTGCAGCCAGAATAGAATGTAGGAACCAAAAGAAGGTTGCAAAAAACTTTTCATCCATGATGATTTCTATAAGTTGTGGAATACTTGAAGTTTATTGTTCATTGACAAAAGCTAGGGATTAAGTCAATGTTATTTTTGTGGTTAACTTGTAAAAGATTTGAAATTTTGGTTGTGTTTTAGCCCATGCAGAAAAATTCAGGGCGGTACAAACCATGTACTTTTTGGGCAAGAAGGGATCACTAATGATAGGATTCACGAATACTGAATTACTTCCATATAGGTATCCTTAATGAAAGCTAAGTTTTCTTTAAGTATCCTTTATCACATTTATGTTGAAATCTGAGTCTTGGTGATGAGAGAAGTGTAATGGAGGATGTCTTGGTTTGAAAAGACAGGAGTCTGCTAAGGAAGGAAGGAGAGCCTCCTGTGAAATGGAAAAGGTAAACTCCCTCCCCCTGAATTACCACAATTTTGAAATTAAAAGGCTCTCAGGCAAAGATATGGGAATAGGAATAACAGTCTTTTACTAGGAAAAGCTGAAAAATACAAATGTAATTAGTACAAACAAAACCACTGATAGAGTCAGGAACCTGACACCCTGTGGGTCAGGGTGTTGGTAACAGTCCAGTTGGATGGTGGCTGCTCCTGCTGGAGTGGCAGATGAAGTTCTGCTGAAGTGGTGATCTTGTAGAAGGGTAGAGTTTTCTCTGAAGGTCTGGTGATAGAGTAGATGGGCCTGGTCTTCCTCTGGGAATCCAGCAGAGAAGAGGCTGTGCTGGTGTCCCAAAAAATGCTGATTTTATGCAGGTAGGAATGCTTGGCTCCTCCCCCTGGGCGGAGCATCTCCCAATGGGATGATGTAATTTTATCAGTCCTGCAGTGAGGTTCAATGGCCCATTAACAGAAGATATCTCCCCAGAGGGAGAGATTGTTTTTTGGAAGAGATGAGAAAACTGCCCAATTAACAGAAGATAACTGCCCCACCTTTAACAGAGGGCAAATAGAACACATGCTTATCTTACAATCCAGGACAGTAATAATGATAGGTGGGGGATACCTCCGATCTAATCAAGAACGACATTTTCCTTTCTTCCGATTCCGTGTAACACCCTTAACCTAAAAACAGCAACATGGGTGCTACGACATCTTTTCATCGTTGTACTAAACAGGATTTTGTTGGCATTTTGTTGGCAGGTACCTGACGGACGGCGGGCTGGGGCTGTACACGCGGCGGCTGAACCGGCTGCCCGACGGCATGGCCACGGTGCGGGAGACGCTGCAGCGCGGCACGGCCCTGGGGCTCGGCGACGCCGACAGGTAGGGGGCTAAACACCGTAGCAGCCATGGAGGCTGTGATTTGCAGGAAAAGCTCCATGACTCCACAACTTGTAAAAGTTGGGAAGTAGGTATGTATCGTTATTCAGCGCTGGGCACATGTGGAGTATTCTCCCAAAAGACATGCGCACCCCCGAAAATTCCCGAGTCTCTTTTATCCCACTTACTTGTGCATATGCATAGGGTTTCACAATAGGTTCATGCATATTCATTTTACTAGTTACAATTAATTATCAATCCTTGTGCAGAGGGGTCCCTGGTCATCTTGACCGTCTCCTGCAGCCTCAGCTTTGGCTCTATCTTGCTCCAAGGTTCAAGGGGGTTCCCTCTTATCTCTCGTTTAGCTTGGAAGTTCACATTTCTTTCTTAAGCAGCCTTGAACCTTCTCTGTCTTTTTGCAGGCTTTTGTGCACAGCAAGTTAGCAGACAACACAAGTTTTAAACAGCACCCTTCAGTTAAATCCAAAATTAGTTTCTACCCCAAGTCAAATTTCTAACCCTGTTTCAGCTCTGAGGCCTCCCTGGAGGTCAGTTTAAGATAAATGCCAAGTCATGACGAGCGGACCAAAAAGAAACCTCTCTTCCGCTCTGTACCCCTGTTATCTCTCTGTAAGACCATAGGTCACATTTGCCTTGGCCCTTGCTATTGGACTGTTTCCAAAACCCCCATAGCCTTTATAAACCTCCACTTCTGCTCAGTATAGCAGGAGAGCTGTCACTGACCCCTTCGCAGAGACCCATTTGCAATAAAGACATCTGCGGAACATCACACATCTCTTCTCCTCTCTCCTCCCTGCCGAGGCACCTAGCAAGCTGAGAGCTGAAATCACCAAAGAGCTGATGATCACTAAAGAGCAGATAATCACTAAAGAGCTGACACTGCTTGCTAAGGTGGCCTGCGGTTCGGGGGACTGTCTGAGGCTCCTGGAGAAGAGACCCCTCTATCCGGGATATTACGGCGGTCCTGAGTCAGACAAACCCTAAACCCTGGCTGTAATAAAACACCTGTCCTGGTTTGTGGCTGTTGAGCTAGGAAAACGACACACAGCTCCACACCCCAGAGGGTGAAAAGCCAAAAGGGAAGTTTATTGAAAAGTTGCGCCTTTTATAACGTGCTGCACTAAGGTAAGAGCTGATCGGTCTTATGCAAAAGCTTCTGACTCCATTGGTAAATTTACAATAAACACAGTCCAAGGACACTGTCAGAAAACATGCGCTAGAGAAAGAGATAACATCCACACTGGTTTAGGGCAAATTTGGGAGAAAACCTCCAAAAGGGAGCCCCCCCAGGAAGCAAACCCACACGGCCTCTCCCCACAACCGGTTTGGGAAAATTTCCTTGGAGAGAAGTGGAAAAAACCTGTTTATTTAACAGGCAAGGCACTCCCCAGCACCAAAAATGAACACCAGGTGACAAAACTCCTCTCTGAAGAGACGACCAATTCAGAAAGTCTCTCCTGTGGGGGTGGCTCTGTTATCAGTCCCTCTGCACTGGGAAAGGCTGGTGCCCAGAGTGGGCCCCGGTGGGCCACAAAGTGCAGGCTCTCGGTGCTTCCCCAGGTCCCCAGTGCTGAGCAGGTTCAAACAGTTCCAAGAAAAGGGAAAAAGAACAGTCCAGGGAAAACTTCTCTGCCTCAGCTAGCTAAACTAACTAACAAGCAGAGGAGAGCTCTGTTCTGCTCCATCCGTGCCACACAGACACCACAGTCCAGCAGCACGTGTGGGAGTGAGAGCAGTCTCTGGTAACAAACTCTGTGCTGCTGCTCTCCCCACTTTCACTCTCTGACCCAGTCCTGAATGCACAGAATATAACATCCAGCATAAACAGAACAGAGGACTGAGGATACAAGCATCATAAAGTCACCCTAGGACAACACCTTTGGCAGTGCAGGCGCTCAGTGTGTGGATGTAAATTTCTCCGGAGTATTTTAGGTTCTGTGTTCACTGAGGTGTCGGGGGAAATGCTGGTTTTATTTTTCCTGAGTGCTTTGCTGGAATCTTCCCCCATGTTTTTGTGGATGGGAAGCAACACAAGGAAGTGTTAAACTCCTGTGTTAGCAGTGTTTGAAATAGAAAGGACCAAATTGTCTCCTCATGTCCACTGATTCTCCTCCAATTCCAGGGCTTTAATGTGAACAGTCAAGGCCAAATGTCAAGAATTAGGGGACTGGAAATCCATAATTTATGGGAGTGCAGTCACAAAGGAACCCTGTGAAATATTCTGTTAATGTTGATATAAATGGGTTAAATACTGTTGCTTTTAATGAGGTCAGCACATAGCTGCTTCTTTCCCTTCCGAAGCCTGATCAGTGTTACTGTTGATGCAGTAAGTGACCCGTATCCTTTCTCTTCCATGAGGGGCCTCTAAGTATAAAACATGAATTTTGAGGTACACATTCAAACCAATTTTTGAATTAAAAGTTTTTTCTCTTTTTGCTATCTATAAGTCATTCCCAGGACATAATGCACCTGACTGAGCTTGATATTACTGATACTTTCTTCACAGTGATGCATATATTACTAAGGAAACACAAGTGATGGAGAATCTAGCCTTGTTTTCTAAGCAAACTAAATCTGAATCTGCCAAGATGTAGAACTAAATCTGCTTTGGCGTTCTTGTGATATTAGTAAAGAGCAGGATATCAAACATAAACAAAAGAACTAAAACCTCTCAGAGAATCCCAGCTCAGTTTGAATTACAGGTCAACACATGCTTGCCAGTTGTAAAATATGCCTGGATTTTTCCAGGAGCTCATATCTCTTTCAGAAATTTGCAGCTTGAAACCTAATCAGCACTCACTGCTGGTCCTGTGGGTGAGGGTTTGCCACCTTGTGATGCAGCTGGAGACAAATCAAGAGTCATCCTCTTCAGCTGCTGTGGCTTCTGAACATTGCCACAGTAGCAAAAGCATCTGTTTAAAATTCAGCATTTGTCTAAGATAAAGTATATTGTTGTTTAAGTAACAGCTTTTCTGGAGAGCCAGTGATACATTCCTGTCATTGGTTCCTTCCCCCATCCATTATTTTCTGTGCTTGCAACACTTTTTGTTTTCTGAGCTCCTTTCCTGAAGACACCACAAATCAGGCACCAATTAGGAACTTTCGACAAGAGGAATTATTTGTGTGTTTAAATGTATTCCACCTAGAATGGGGCTGTGACCCACTGTAATGCAATCCCTAGGCTGTCATTTGTTTCAGCTTTGAAAATCATCCTTTCAGTTTGCTTGGAGGGGGACAGACTTTACACACAATAAAGACTCTGCATGGCAGAAAAATTACCTTTGGTCCCAGGGCTGGTGATACTCTGATGTGTTGCTCTGATTTAGTCTTTTCTATTTAGAATATAATGCCTTATGCAGGAGATGAGGGGGTTCTGGCAGTAGGGCAGTGATTTAAAAATAGCTCCTCTTTGCTTGCCTGGGTGACCGTGATGTGCAGTTTAAACAAAAAATTAATCTTAGTTCAGGGAGTTTTCTGGGGTAAAAATGGGCATAAGGAAAAGGAGTTGAATAAAACTGTACAGTATCTAATTGTTTTCTTCATTCTGTGAGGCAGTGAGCAGGGGTGCTGAGTTGCTTCATTGGTACATGCAGAAAACATTAAGATTCTATTTAACTTGTTCAAAGCAGATGTTAATTCAATGCATGGGAGAACAAGTGTGAAAGACTGTGAACCTGTGAGCATGAGGTTAATCATTAAAAAGTTATCAGAGGAATTTTTGCAATATGCTAGCTTGTTTAGTTTCTTATGCTATTAGTTGTAGAAGTTTAGTTGTGAGGCTTTTACTCATTGGCTCTGGTAAGGTAAAGAACAGACCTTACATTTTCCCCTGCAGCAGGGAAATCCAAACAGGGGCATTGAATTTAATGCTTGATTGCAAGGTTAATGGAATCATTGCACAACACAGCTGAGCTTACTTTTTCACTTCAAGATAATTTCAGTTTGCCTAGAACAAAGGCATTTTAAATCAAAAAAGGCATTAAAATACCTTTTTATTTAGTTTGTGATAATTTTTTAAATTTAGTTTGGGGGTTTTTTTTCAAGGTTGGAAATAAATATCCTATTGTTTTGTCTGTTCTATATATACAGACTTGGTGTGTGCCATCTGGTTATTTAAGTTGATTTCACGTTGTCAGACACAGCTGCTCGATCTGAGACTAAATCTGGCCTTTAACTTCATATATATAACTTGCATTTGTAATATGTGTAGGTAAGTTAGATCTGAATAAATCTGTCTGTAGTTGCTTACCTGTGTAAGTGTTATTTAGAGGAGATAATTCAGACCTGTGCTGATTTATCACAAACTTGTGACTGGGACAGGAGACTGTGAATGTGAGCTTGTCAAGAGTAACTTTAATGCTATTAGGGAAGTGTCTATATGACCTTTTAAAAAATCATCAGTGATGAGGTGCTTAAAAACTACTGCTGAGCATGATTAACTTTGATTGTTTCCCTTTTACAGTTTTGTTTGAGGTTGCATGAATTACCTGGCTTTGCATAAAGACAGAAAGGTCTTCCCAGCCCCTGGCTGTGATGACTTGTCTTATCAAAGAGTGGATTGTGTTGTCCTGGTGCTTCCAGCAGCTACAGCATTGATGGACTGTAGATAAAACAGTAAAAACAGTGCTGAGCTTGGTCTTCAAGAGTGTGTTTGCATCCTGATCACATCTATTGACTGCAGTACCGGTGTTGTCACACGCTTGGTTAAAAACAAGTCCACATTCAGATTAACTCTTAGGCAGATTTGTGGTGGAGCTGGTTCCTGGCAGTCAGCATTTTAGAAGTATTTCCTGATTTTGGAAAGATCTTTGAATAATCCCAGAGGAGGCTGTGGAGCCTGGACAGGAGATGGACAGGAAAGAAGAACTGGAAGTGAAGCAGAAAGCCAGAGGACATTCCATGCAGAGCACACATATTTTGCTATTAATAAGGATGTCATTGAGTGCAGTACAAATGGTAAAAATTATGGCTTTCAAAAATAGCTGAAGAGTAGTATTTTGCTGCTATTTTGCATTTTATAAAAGCAGATTAAGGTTATTTATATGTCTCGGCTCAGGTAGTAGACAGTATTTCTTTGTGGAGTAAACCCCTTTGTCTGGAGTATGTTTAAATTCACTAACTGCAATTTAATTTCTTAAATCCTGTTACAGTGATGAAATTACTACAAAGATGGGCTAGTTCTTGGTGGTGGAGGGAGATTGCTGGATTGCCTTCATAACCAGGGGAACTTGGATCACACTTCAGAAGGGCTGAAAAGCAAGCTGAAGCAAGTCACCAAGTGACTTTGATATATTGGCCTGTTTTGAAAAGTGGGGAGAGAAGATGTCACTGCTTTTGGGAGGAGGCAGATTCCATTGAAAGCAGAATTACAGTCATGGTGCTGATGGATATTGCTTAAGAAGCTGCAGCAAATATCCTTTAGGCTGCATCAAATTTCCCTTTTTTTTTTTTTTGGTCAGGTGCTGATTTATTGTCAAAAATGGAAAATTTTATAATATAAGGAAAAGAAAAAATGAAATTTTTGTTAAGATATTCTTTATGTGGTTTTATGGTAGGATAAGACAGCTTAAAGTCCTGACTCTGGTTTTAGTTTTTCTTCTTAATTGAGACAGTGAAGCTGGAGTTAAATGAAGGTGTAGCAGAACTACTCCATCCCATCACTCCCCATCTCATCAATGCTGGAGTTTTACTGCTCTAGCAGTGGTAGCACAATACATAAGAAAAGGGGCAAAGCAGAGAAAATGGTTCTGAAATAGATATCTACAGACACATAGACTGGATAGTCTGCATCTGAAATTGTTAAAACATGACTGGGTTATATCTTAAACTTCAGGTGGACCCAACTGCTGTAATAATATGTAGAAATAGATATTCCTGCCTTGTAATGGCAGTGGAATTCCCATCACATTCCTTCCCCTGCACATCTCCCTGCCCTGCAGTGCTCTCTCAGGAGTGTTGATGTTAATGTTTGTGGAGTTCCACTGCACAGGAGCTTGCAGGGAGATTCCTCTGGTGTTCTGTGTGAATGAGTTTGCAGAGGGAGGGTGTTGCTTCTGTCAGGAGTAACTACACCCATTGAAGTCATCTGCAGACCTCAGGAGGTCTCACTTAGGAAGCTGCTGCCATTTCCACTCTGCCTGGAAGATTACATGCCATCAGTTCACAGATCTGTCACTTCCAGAACATCCTGGCCGTTGCACTTGCATTAACTTGCTACAATTAAGATAATTTATAAGCTCCACTTTCCCCATTTCTTTTCCTTGCTGGGACACTGGAACACCCCTGTATAAGGATCCTGTATACTAAATAAGCATAATTTTCTAGAAAGTAACTTAAACTCTCTGAGTTTTTTTAGAATAATATAGATAAAAAGTGGTTTTGAGCATTCATTGTTTGCTGTCTCTGTGCTGTGAGTCACTGCAATTTGTGTATATATGCCCATCTAGAATTGCTTAACAGCAAAGTCACAGGACTGGTGAAATGATTCATGCCTAGCACATCATCTGCCCTGTTTGACCATCTGTTTGGATTTTATCACTAAATTAGAAAAAAGTGCTATTGCTTCTAAATTTGCAGGTTGTACCTTGGTACCTGTAGATCTACATCTCTTTGTCTTTGAAAGATCCCACATTTAGCTTGAAAACTGACTCTCAGAAGCAGGAGAAATTCACATTGCAAAGATTCTTTGAAGTTTATGGCCCTGGGATCTGCTGATTAGAATCACAATACCATATACTTTTATTTTCCAAGGAATATTTTCACAAGCTGCAATCCAAAGTGGTTTTAGATTACATAAAGTAATTGCAAAGTTAAGCAACAAATAGTAGTTCAAAACAAAGGTTTAGCAGCTATACCTGGGGCTGAAATTAACATTATGAAAAGGAAGAAAAGGACACTCCACATACAAACATGGCAAGGTTAGTCAGGGAAGCAGTGTCTTTTGACAGATTTGTTTCAGTGGTCTAAAAGGTGACAAACTTCTTGTAGTTTTCTTCAGCTCTAGAAGCAAATGTTTTTGTTACATAACACAAACTTTGTGTGAATTTGTTCAGTAGACACAGAAATAATGTTTTTCCTTTTTTTATTCTTTTTACACATATTTTTGGGGGGGTTACATGCAGTACACTGGACAAGGTATTCTGGGCAGTACTTTGGTAGTGTTAATTCTGTTTAGAGAGGCATAATGGAGTGGAATGGAGATAGGTTTGAAAGTTTTGTTTGTTGATAGGCTTCTCCTCGAGCTAGGTCTTGAGAGCTCTCAGAGATCCTGTCACACCCAAGATAGCCCAGCTACCCCAATAGCATAAAAATAGCAAGAAAGCTTCAGTGGCAGTGTTAGAAACAGAAAAAGGTTTAATAAAAGACAAAATAACAAAGCTCTTACAGAGAAAAACCATGCTAAGTGTAAGAGGTCTTTGCTCTTGCTAAGACACGCCAAGAAAGCAATTAATTCCTTTGCTCTCTTCTTTTTCTAGTGGATGACTTAGGCAGAGACTTCTTAGCCTCTGTCCAGTCAGACAGCCCCAAGTCTAAAGTGAAGTCCAAAAGGTCCTGTGAGGTGTCTTTGTGCCAAATTAAGAGAGAAACTTCTGAGCTTTTTGCCTTTTTTAGCAAACTGGAAAATTCTCTTGTAATTTAGTCATTCCGTCGACAAGAAGCACACGCCTACAGTTTGTTTCTCAGGCTTGGTCTAATTTTACTCATTGCATGAGGATAAGAGTGTGATTCCAACAACCAACTTAGTGAGGCTGGGAGCTGTTGGAAGACTGAGAGAGTTTTGAGGAGGGGATGACTTAAGGAAGTAGATAAATTTTCAACAGAGATTGTGTTTGTGTGAAAATTTCTATCCAAGCTCCAAAATACCACATCATGCAGCAATAGCAGATGTATGATTGACCTGTGGGGGCTGGCTGTTGAAACATTTTTATGCCTATTAGTTAACTGACTTTTTGTAAAATTAGAATTGGTTTTCCTTGTGGACAGTTCCTTCTCTGTGTATTCATGGCCACAAAAAAGAGCAAATTTTACTGCAGTAAGGACCTGTGTGCATTCAAGAAGCCAAGAATTATCCTATTCCTCTCTTACTCAAGTATTCAGGTGTTCTCTAATACCTGGTTTAGTAGCTCCACAGGCTGACAAGGCAGCTGAGAGCAGTTCTTTGCCATTTTCAAGAATTCTTCCTATGAGAAAGTGCAATTCTACCACTCAGGATTAAAACCAACCAACCAAAACACCCTACAACTGCAATCTCTTTCCTCCAAAGTCATTTGAATGTGCAATCTTCACGTGCTTGCTTGTCACTCTAGTTCTAATCCTCTTCAGAATTGCCTGATTTGATTAGCTGTAAACATATGTAAGAGATAGTCTGGACCTAGGCTTTAGGAGCTGCATTTCTTCTTGAAACCTTTCCCCTGGTGTCATGCCCCTTGCTTTTGCAGCTGTGATTCTCATTCTGCATTCCTTTATATTTTAGGGCGTATTTACTTCTCTCCTGTAGTATCTAAGATGTTTAGGCCAGGAGCTGCTGTTCACTACAAAGCTAAAGGAAGGTGGGACGTGCTCTCAAGGGAGTAACTCATGGTGACTAAGCCAGGACTTTCTTTTTGCCCATGCAAAGTTTGTGCTTCCCTAGAAAGCTGCACTGCAGCACATGGACAGGTGAAGGGACCTTGCCTTTTCCAGAAGTGTGGGTGCTGATTCTGTGAAAGCAGGGAAAACTGCCTGATATTTTGCATCTAGGGATGGCAAAACCACGATCCTACACTACTGGAACTAGATTTTCCTGAAGAGATGCTTCCTTTCATACACCCCCACTCAAAGTATATAAGCATAAAGTTGATCTCAGTGCTGATTTGGAGGCTCTTCTGAAACCCTCGATTTCTGGTTCCACTGCCAGAGATTAGCACTGTCTTTTCTGTTGTATGAAGTGGCTTTCAAACACTTTAGACATGTGGGAAATTAAGCTTGTATTCCAAGGGTAAACAAGATTGTAGATACAAAGACCATTTTGAACTGTATCAGGGTCTTTGTGCTTTGCATGACAAACGGAGGAATGTGAAATGCTTGCTGACACAGAGCAGACTTTGTTGTTTGGTTTTCCATGTCGAATGGCAAGAGAGTCAACACAGTCTCACAACTGACCTACACCAGTAACCTCTGAGTTTGGGATTTGGAGATTGAATAGATAAAACTAATAGCAGACAGCTGTCAGGCTCCCAAAGCAGAATCCTAGTTTGGGGCTGTTTGAAGAGCATGGAAGCTCATTGTGGCTGTACAGCAAATTTATAGACTGGTGATTTTTTTTTTCAAATATTGTGTTTATTACTAAATATCTCATTACTGGAAAGCCTAAACGTTCTCCTTTTGATCTTTGTCTCTCTTTGTTGTCCATAATTGTAAATTTCAATATTTATTTGGTTTTCCTCCTGCTATACAGGAGTATTCTCTTGTGATTATAACAATAGTCTATTAGTATTTTCTTCCATGGTAATAGAAATATTAATGTTAATAGCCAGGATCTAAGCTTTCTTTTTAGCAGATGAATGTTTCCTGTAATGGTATTGTTTGGAAAATTTTATTAGAATTCTGAGTCCAAATGTAAGATGCATGTGTTTTCCTATATGCATGCTCTTCTGAGCTTTGCTGGAGTTTCTTTCTTTTCTTTCTTTCTTTTCTTTCCTTTCTTTCCTTCTTTTCCTTCTTTTCCTCCCTCCCTCCCTTCTTTTCTCACTCTCTCTTTCTTTCTCTGTCATTTATTCCCATTTTTGTCCCCTCCACTGAAGAGATTTCAAGCACTGCAGGTGGGATGAAGGGTCTCCATCAACCAGACCCCTCCAAGGAATTCAGGATATCTGGATGCTTTGATCCATTGCATATACATGGGAATGAGAATCCTAAATTGGACAATTTAATTGTCCAAGTTAATTTTAGTTAACTAAAATGTCTGCAGCTGGATGGTACTACTACCCTGGTATACCCAATAAATATCCACATCTGCAGCACAGCAGAAGAAGCACTAAGGTATCCACAACCTTAAGCTCATATTTAAAATTCTCTGTATTTTGCAGTTATCTCTTTCAGCTGTCCAGAATGGCAGCTCCTGTGTTTTTAGAAGGTCATGAAGTAACCCAGGAATGCTTTTGGGCTGACTGATACCTAAGAAAGTGAAAGCATCCCTGCCCTGACACTTGTGGAAACAGAAGATATCTTCAGATAAAATGCAAGTTCCTTCCTTGTTTCCACGGCACTTCACCAAGAGGTGCAATCTTTTCCCTTTCTGCCACAGGTCTTATCTGTGTTTCCAAAGAGCAGGGAATGTCTCATTTCCCACGTATATCCACAGACAGAAGCGCAGAATGGGACTTGCAGAAGAGGACAGAATGTATGGACCATGTGGAATGAATGTCTGTGCCCAATGGAAGGAAATTCCCCCTCTGTAGAGCAGCTGTGCTGCATTTTACCAGTTGGGGAGTAGAGTGGCAGGGACAAAAGACTATAACTATATATTTGCTGCCCCAGGATTCTTGGAGCTGCTGCTTATGTCACATCATTCCTCGGTGTTAGGATAATTCCCTTGGTGTCCAACTAGATATTCCATATTGGGGGTCCATACACTTCTTATCTGTAGATCCTGTCCTGCTCTTCTCAATTCCTCAGCTTCTTCATGACGTAGGGATTTTTCAGCAGTACGATAAGGTGACTTTGTGACCTTTTTATGACAGCTAATAAGATTCACAGTGACATTGAGACACCGCAGACCAAGCGGTCGCTGTGCTCCTGATCTTTCTGCATTGAGCTCCAGCATCCTGAGGCTTAAACTGCTCAGTGTTACACAGCTCCATGGGGCTTAAAAACACTCTGCTGTTGTATAAACAGGCATTAAGGCTTCCACATGATGTTCTTATGTTGCTTAAATATATGCAGTTAAATCTACATTTGGCCAGGATAAATAATTGCACACTCCACACTGGAAACGCTTGGAGTGACATTGTGCTGCTACAGCAGTATTATGAGACCATGTGTAATTTGTTTTTATTAGTTAAAGGTTTTTTTATATATCCTCACTATAAATAAAACATCTAATTTTATTAAAACTGACTGCTGCAATTTGAAGCTAATTAATTGGATGTAAGTGGCATTGGAACGTGTGAAACCTGTGTACAGGGTTAGCACAGGGAGCCTCAGTAACCACCCCTTTGCTACAGGCTGTGTTTATGTGTGTCCTGGTATAGATGGTCAATAAGTAGCCAGGGAATAAATGCTAAACATTTGAAGTCTGATTAGTGCCTGAGCAAAGTCCAAAGGCTGAGGTCAGCTCTTTTTAACTATATGTTATTTTTTTGTTGTTCCTTAACTTACAAAGGCTCAGCTCAGAAGCTATTGCGGCGTTACCATGTGCTCTCATCAGCCCCAAGTAATATTTTAATCTTTTTAATCTAATTTTAACTTTAAAGCTTATCTTTTCTGATTATGTTGTTAGTTTAAGTTAATTTTCATATATATCAACTAATTCATTCGTTTTAGTTTGGGGGAAATGAGCAAACCACCTTGAGTGTTCAAAAAGGTTTCATTCCCTCTTTCATGTTCATTGTCAAGGTTGATTTATTCTTGTTATGAAATTTGCAGCTAGAAGTACTCTTCGTAACATGACTTAATGCCTTAAACATTTCTTTGAAACCATTCATGTTATTTGATACCATCTGATTATGTACATGCATAGTTTCATTTGCATTTTTATGCAAAGACTTAATTTTTGTTTTCAGGGATGTCTGAAGCATAATACTTGCATTTGCAGAATTGGAACTTTTTTAAAATACAGAAGGGATGAACAGAATAGCATCAGGAAGTGGCTGGAGATGTATTTATAGGCAACCGTGTATCTCTGTGGAAAAAGATGAGAGGGAAAAGGAGAAGGAAGAATCACCAACATGAGCCTAGGGGAAAGAAATATGAGTGTATTGTGCCAGGTCAAGTTCACAGAGGTTACATTCACCCTGGAAAGCCTTATATTCCACTTTACTTGTGTTTTGGGACTGTGTGTATCCTCTGTCTACTCCTAGGTAGAGAATTTATTCATTTGTGCTTTGAGAGCATTTCTGAAGCAAAGGACTCACGAGGGGGATCAGGTGGTGGAAAGAAATCTGCATTTACACACTTCTAATGTCTTTAAATGTGCATGCAAAAGAAAAAGACAAATTTTCTGAAATCAAAAAACTGTGATTTCAAACTGAAGTCAGGCTGTGAGCTTCATGCTCTTATTTCTGTTTAAAATTCTTTGTTGGCTTCTAACTATAACCATTGAGTCATTTCTTTGTTAAGAGAGGTTAAAAGCCAAAATGCCATATGGCAGCAAGAAGTTGCTTGTTATTTCTTTAGGTCTAAGTGTGCTGGTGGTTTGACCTCCAACACCAGCACCCAGAGGGCAGAATCAGAAGTGTCTTCTATGCTGTGACTTAGAGTTTTTGTCCCTTTCTGCAGTAACTTCTGACCAGTTCCAAATTTTAGTGACATTCTCATTTCTCATACCGTGTTTGTATGGGCTGACTTTACATCAGCTGTAATGAGCTAAAGATGTGACTGATAAAATAATCACTTTTCTGTGAGTCATACCATATGTTCCCCTCTCTCCACCACCACAATCTTGGTTATTCTTTTCTGTGAGTTATTTTACCTTTCCTGCATCATCCCCTCTGTGCCACCAGTTTGCTTCCCCTTGCAGCCATCCATCTCTTTCCAAACAATGCCTTGTGCAGTGGGGTGGGCTTTCATCACATCTACCTGTATCCTCAGCAAATTACTGCAGCCCAACTTTGCCCATGAAGTGTGTTTGAATCTTAAAGTTGCTCCCCACTTTGGGTACATTCTTCTCTTATTTATTAACATCAGGCTCCGATTTCACCTCCAGATTTTAACACCCTTAAAATGAGGGGTTTGCAGTATATGGTGATGTGGTTGAATTTATTATGGCAATGTGTATGTTATCACATCATTTAGGATAAAGGGATTATTTTAGAAATTAAAAAATGAGAGCCAAAGGTAACTTACGACTTGGCTAAGCAAGTCTGGGTGAGATCATGGGAGGAGAATGAAACTTTCTTTGGACATTTTCAGGGATAGTAGTGAACTGTATCTATAACTTTAGTAGAATGGATTCAAGGCAGAGAAGAAAAACAGGGTGATTAGAAGAAAAACTTCTGTGGACTTACTATCTTATAAACTAATCTCTGAGAACTCTGTTCTTTGTTTCTTTAAAAATCTATTTGAACCAAAGCACAGTCGCACATTAGAGGGAAAGTGGTGGGAATAACCAAGAAGGGGTTTTCCAGATAAATCTTTGTTTATTAATCTTGAAGGCAAAGACTTTCTTCAGTTTGTTAGGTGTGCCTGTGAAAATGCTAAAAATGAGTGTGTGCATTAATCTAACTAGTAATCTGTTTTTATAATTGGGGGGGGAGGGCAGGATACACCTACTGACTTTTGTCCTTTTATCCTGTCTTCCCTTGTGCAGTTCAGTTCACTGAAGTCTCTAAACAAATATATCCAATGACCACTCCTTAATTCTACAGGAATTCACTGAAACAGAGCTGTGTTTATCAGTCCTAGTTTAAGTCTCTGATAGCTAAGTGAGCCACCATTTCACAGCTCAGCCTTAACTAGATGGCCACACTCTGCCAGTGTTGAAATAGGACAGAGAAATGAGAGGCTGTTTTAGGATTATTTCATTATTGCACATGGATAAAACAGAAAATAAGGGTTTGGATTTTGTTCTTGGTTTTTTTCCCTTACAGAGTAGTGATGCAGTGATTAAGGTCATAATGTACAAAGTTTAGTTGAGGTCACTGCTGTGACTGACTGCAGCAAGCATTTCTGTTTTGGCTTCCTCTGTTAGGGTAGTTTCTGTAAGAATATTTCTCCCTGTCTCTCTTGCCAAATTATTTGCTGGAAATAATATCAACATAAGATACTGAAAGGTGTTGGTTGGACTCTTGGCTACTGTGGAGCTATCAGGACAGGAAGTGGGATGGAAAGAATTCAGGTTGAAGTCCTTGAACTCCCACATCTCCCCCAGCTGATTTAACTATGAAAATTAACAAGGGTTCCAAGGGAGTTGTCTTAGTGTTGTGAAGTCACATTTTTTCATAAACCAACAGGATATTTAATAAAAAATTTCCAAATTCTCTAAAGCAGAGATGTTTGCTGTAGCAGTAGCAGCGCTGGCAGTTGGAGAGTTTTAGCTTGCCAAACTAGAGGTAATGTGACAGTTAAAGCCTCTTCTTAACAAAATCAATTTCTGATGGGATTCCAGTCACTTCTGGACATTTCTGGTCACTTCTCAGCTGCTTTTGTGCCACCACCGTGGTGTAAAGGTGTCTCTGATCAAGACAGACAGAGAGTTGTGGTTGTTCAGCCTGGAGAAGAGAAGGCTCCAGGGAGACCTGAGAGTTCCTTCAGTGCCTAAAGGGGCCACAAGAGAGGGACTTGGAACAAGGGCCTGGAGTGACAGGGCAAGGGAGAATGGCTTCACACTGGCAGGGTGGGTTTAGAAGGGATATTTGGTAGAAGTTCTTTGCTGTGAGGGTGGTGAGGCCCTGGCACAGGCTGTGAGTGCTTCATCCCTGGAAGAGTTCAAGGCCAGGCTGGATGGAGCCCTAAGCAAACTGGTCTACTGGGAGGTGGCCCTGCCCATGGCAGTGGGGTTGGAATGGGATGGGCTTTAAGGTCCCTTTGAACCCAAAGTGTTGTATGATTCTGTGCTGTTCCTTAAGTCACAGCCATTTGTCATTGTAGAGCAGTGATCCACCACCTCCAGCAGGCCCAACATTCAGCTCCAGACTTTACATCTAAATTTGTTTTTGCTTTCCTTTTCTTTTTTCCAGTTACTCTTCACATACATTCTTGGCTTCCCTTCATGTCTTACCTCTCTGTTCTCCAGGCCCCTCCAGAACCAAATAAATATTTTGTATTGCCGGACAAGGTTTCTCAGGGAAGATCAATACAACTCAATAGTAAAATTGTGTCTTATTTTCTAATGATTCTCGGGAATTGTTCTGTTTTTAACCAAGACCAAAGTCAGTCCATCTTTAGGTTGGCATGCGGCTTGGAAAATTTCAGGCCACGCATCTCAGTTTTGGCAAAGTGATAAATAATTGAACTCATTCCCCCTGCTAATGAGTTCATTACTGTAACACAGCCATCTCTGAAGCAGTGGGTGTAGCCTCTGAGAGAGCAAACACGCACCATGAAACCCAGCAGGGCTGGGGAAAGGATTGCTGGGCCAGGAACAGTTTTGCAAGTTTTTGCTCTCACAGAAATGCTAGGAAAGGTTAAGGAGACCTGCAGAGATCCTGGGACCTCGGGACTTCTGTGGGGAGTGGAGCAGGGGAGCAGTGCCAGCAGCAGTGACCTAGAGCTCTCAGCAGGCACAGCTGATGGACTGATTTAGCAAGAAAGCCTTGCTCACCTGCTGAAAAATAGTAAAATTGTGGTTTTCTGTTACATTTCATGGCTGGAACGACTAAAAGGTTAAATTCTTCTGAAGTAGGGTGGGAGGGGTAGGCATGATATTGGGAAAGGTTTATGACTTTGCACAGTTGAGCCTTTGTTTTCTCACACTTTATTCCCAAAAAAAAAAAAAAAAAAAGTAGAGAAAGGAGCCTAGCTGCTGCTTTAAACTTGTTATCAGTTAGGAATTAGAGAGATAATGTGGGTGAAGGGATGGTTTGGGCAGGCTGTGGCTCAGGGGAGAGGCTCCGCAGAGCTTTGAACTGCATCAGATGCTCGAGGGCAATTAAACACACAAAACTTCCACCCTGAAAGAAAGGCACAGAAGGGAGTCTCCCTGTTTTCTGTGCTGGTAATCAGCAGCAGGAGAGGAGAATATGTAAACGAAGAAAGAAAAGATGGTGCCGTTGCGACGGAGGATGTCAGACCCCAGCAGGATGCCTGCTCGAGTTGCATCTCAATAAATAATAAGCGGTTGTTATGCTAATAGTCACTATTTCCAATGACGTGATTTGCATACAGATCATATACATGTTAATTACGCTGTGCACATAGTCGGTAATGCACATCTTTAGTCTTGTCTTCAGCATTTTCATGTGCAAAAATGGAAATGATACTGCAAAGTTTTCACGTGCAAATGAATAGCTGATAGAATAAAGAGGCAGACAGCCCTGAGATAACCAGGAACACCAGGGGCAATTGTGGAAGAAGCACAGGATTAGTGTCACTTCTGGCTCTGACAACATCTGTCCTTGCACCTGATTGTGAAGAAAATAAAATGAAACAAAAGGTTGCATGATAATGCCATGGGGCATGATAATAATTAACCCCTTGTTGGTTAATGACTAGATGCATGCTTGTGAACATTGCTGCACCTTTTACTGGAGCACAGGATTTAGTAGTTTTATTCTAATTTGAGGGTGGGGAGGGACAAACAGGTGGGACCTGGCTCTTTGGAGAGGTGGGATAATTAGAGGTGGCCAGAGTCACTCCCTGGAAAAAATGCTTGTATGGTTATATGGCATTCCAGACTAAATATTTAACATAGTTCATAAGGTATATGATAGAAAAAGTTACCTGTTAGGAAACTGGAAGAATATAATACAAAAGTTCATTGCCAGGTTAATTTTTCAAGAATCAGATAACGATGTCAGGCATCAGATAATGTGGGCCCTACAAGGCACAGGCATTTGGAATTAGTAGTTCAGTTTCAAAAGAAAACAGCTGGTGCATGCAGTAGCTCACCATGGCAATATTCAGTTGTTATTGCCATTAATTTTCCCCTGACCTGCTGCAGTCTAAACGTGTGTATCTCCTGGTCAATAAGAGTAAGAGGTTTCATTTTTACGTTTATGTTTGCAAAAGGA
This sequence comes from Leptocoma aspasia, assembly GCA_013399835.1. Lineage (NCBI taxonomy): Eukaryota > Metazoa > Chordata > Aves > Passeriformes > Nectariniidae > Leptocoma > Leptocoma aspasia. The sequence continues at coordinate 597,024 of VXAX01004541.1, read as the reverse complement.
GTGTTTTCTCTATGTGTAAGTGATCTTTGAGCAATGGAACTGGTGGAGTAGTTAAAAAGTTGACTTTTCAGTCTGCCAGCTGAATTTTTCTCCAGTCTGTGAAGCTGAGGTAGCTCTCTGAAATGCAGCTAATCTGAAGGACCATTCTCATGTGATTTTCAGCTGCGATTTTGTTAGAGCTTAGCTGAGGTCAGAAGTTCACCTGAGCAGTTGTGATTACCACAGGTGTTTATGAGATAAGGAGTTTCATGGAGGACACACCTCTAATCGGCTGCAATTTTTAAACATTGGTTTAAATTTAGCACCTTGTCGTTTACGCTTGGGCTTTTTTGCTGCTTAATTAAGAATTTCCATTTTGTTTCTAGAGCAGTGAATCCATATGAGTTGTCAGCATTTTAAACAATACCTGAGAGCTAGGAGAAAGTTTTGTTTGAAAGTATTCACTGGTTAGAGCTGCTGGGAGGTGGTTTGATTCAGTTAATTTTGTGTTAGGATGATTATAAATCTGAAAAAAAACTTAGTTTACATAATCAGGCATAGATAACAGTGGCAGGGAGGGGAAATGTCCAAAATTCTATATTGCATTAAGGGTCTACTGTGAATTTGGAAATGGCAAATTAGTCTATTTGATGGACAGAAGCAATAAAAATAAGAAAAAAACAATTCACATGAAAAAGCACATCAAAAAGAGTGGAAATACTTTGCAAGGTAACCTGAGAAGGAGTGATGTGTTTTGGCTCAGATACAGTCTTTGAAACATCCTAGTGTATGGGTGGAGTAGATCCTTTTGTCTTATAAGAAAAAGCACAAATGGACTCTCAAAAATAAAGGAAAATAATTTTTTGTTGAAGTTGAGGGTTTATGTTTTTGTTCCTTGCAGATTATGCAGTTGAAGTGTTTATATGGTTTGAATGTTCATAGACTCAGTGATACAGAGGATTTGCAAACACTACAATGATGCTAGCTTGATGTAGTAGTGGCATTTGCATTAGAATAAATGAGTTTACTTTTCTAGTGGGATGTGCAAGGTTTACAACATCCACAGCAACAATAAACAACTGTAAATCCAGAGACAGCTCTAATTAGGGGAAGGCTGAAGCAATTAACATGGGCAAACTCTATTGATCATAACTGAAGAAGATACATACAGATGACAGCAGTGGTTTTACAGTGGCTGCCCTGACATGGTTAATGACTGCTATTGATTTGACAGTAATGATTTTAGTATTTTATTGGGGGAGCGTGGGTAGGAAGGTTAAATTAAGTTTTATAGGGCTTCTCAAAACCATACTACAACCACTTGGAGAGCTGCTTGTTCAGCCAGAAATATCTAATTCTGTAGATGTCACACTGGCATATCCTTCTTGTGGCTTCAATGCATCCTCTGGCACAGAGCCCGGTACCTGCTGGCCAAAACAGAACCTGTAATTCAAATTTTCTTTCTGAGCTCACCTCTGCCTCACTGTTTCTAGGTGATTATTTGTATAGCTTCTTCCATACCTGTTTCTGTTCTCCACTCTATTGCTTGTTGACACAGACATGATGGTAGAAAGCTCAGAAAATGAACTGTAAATGATATATGGACATCTGTCATAGATTCACCCTGAAGCATTTTTTCAGAGTCCTGAGAAAAAGAATTCATGCCAGCTGCACTATGTTTATAATTCCATTTGGTAGGGATCAAACTGAAAATCTTAATGGTTGCAGGAGACGGTTAAGTCTTAGAATATGGTAGCAGTTCCTCTTACTCTATTTAGCAGTCTAGATTGGAAGAATTACATTTTTTTCCTTAGTAAATGGCATGTGTGTTAAAATCTTGCAGTGCTATGTTCTTTGTAAAGAAGACTGATTTTTATAGTTTGGAGGAGATAAAGAAAACTGCATTTAAAACAATGGGAATGATATATCATTCTTGTGTTTCACTACATTAACTTCACTTTAAGATAAGATTTTTTTCCATTTTATATCCCCTGGTCTTACTAATGGGCTATTTGTTTTACGTGTTTTTAGTTGGGTTTGTTAACTTGTTGTATCTGGAAATACTAGCATAGAGATCATAGATGCAAAAGCAAATATATGTGTATATAGTTCATATCTTGATAGTATTTCTGACTCAAAGAGTTTGAGACTTGGTAATGTGTTCAAATATAGAAACATTTTGGATCATCCAAGTATAAGCCCTGGATTCAGCATTCATTTGGAATTCCTCTCAGATAAGAATATGCAAGCTAAATTGCTGTTCAGCATCCCCCATTTTTACTGGATTTTCTCCAGTTCCCAGCCTTTTTTTCTTTCTAGAAAGTGACCATTTGTGTTTTTCACTCTGATGTGAAAAACTTATTCATTTGAATAAATACATTAAAAAATAGATGAATAAAAACTTACTCATTTGAAGTGGGTATAGTGAAAAGTATGCCTCACAACTGTGTCAACACAAGTGCTCTGTGGAGGCTACTGGCATTTTTTAAACAATCTTTGAAGTACATGTTAAAATGCTATAAAACCATTTTTAATCATACAGCACACACACACACAAATAGTCTTTTCTTCTCCACCAGGCATGCATCTCACCTTTTTGGAGGAATCTGGGGCATTCCTTAATGGTTGCTCAGTGAAAAGCAGCTCCTTGGAGGTGAATGCTGAGTCTGTCTCATACTGTGCCATAATTATTAATATTACCCTGTGTTTGAGTTTTCTGGTCAAATTCAGAGTGTCCTGGGGGTCAGAATTCCCTTTCCCTAAATGTCTCCTTGCCCAGTTCCTGTGCATTACAATACCTGCCCATGCAGCAGCACACACTGGTGGTTCCTTTTCACTTTCTTCTGTGTGATACCATCTGGGTGATTTAAACAAAACCCCAAAGTGTTCTACACTTCATGTGTTCACTTATAAAAATAAATCCACACAGCACCACCATAATATAATTGTCAGCTCTCAGGAAAGCCTGAGGCAACGGAGGGTTCTTCCCATTGAGATTTAAGGATGTGAGGAATGTTTCAGAGCAGATATCCCCCTTTAGTCTGCAAACTCAGTGCCTCTGAAGAATAAGGGGAATTAAAAAATGAAGCTTCATTTTCCAGTCCTACTTTTCCTGCCTTCCAAACTCCCTTTTGGAACCTCACTGAAAACCCACAGCGTTGTAGCAGCTAGGGTTTATTTTCTACTATACATCCTCCTGAGGGTTAATGTTGCTGCCAGTATTCCTCTGGTTTCCTCTGGTTTTAGGTAGAAATACCTTCCTAGGATTAACAATTACACATGAGTTCAGTAAGTTGGGGCTTCTTTATTGTTTTTGTTTGATTTTTTTTTTACTTTAATGCAAAGGTCATTTGTTTAGGTAGTTACATAGATTTTTAGGCCTATAGTATCATGTGTAAGAGTTGTAATGGTGCAGCAGTGCTGCTGTAGTCCTGTTTTTATTTTCTCATGCAGATTATCCATGCAAGTGCTCTAAAAAGGTGTATTTTTGTTCCATGTGCTCTACTTCAAAGGACAGAAGTGTGTTCAAAAGCATGTTTGAGTCTGTTCAGAATACATTTTGGTGTTACAAATGTTGGGGTTTTTTTAAAGTTAAATAATCTTAATGTCCTTTAGGAGAAACAAAATGAAAAAAAACCTTTAAAAATTGCTGTTGAGATTATTTTAAGACATTTAAAATAAACCATTACCACTGGTTTAATAATAAAATAAACCATTTACCCAGTGGTAATGGAGTCTCTTCCTGGGCAAGATGTGGCAGATGCCTCATGCCACACGTTATCCAGCAGGCTCCAAAGACTCTGAAGTGGGATGTCTTTACAGCCTGTGCTGCTTGTGTTACCTTTATAATCCTTCCAGTTATCAAATGCAGACATTTTATAAGGTCCTAACTGACAGATCTCAGCTACTGAGAAACAAAAATAAAAAGGATTTGATATATTGCAGTAAACCCTCTATTTTCAGGCATTTTGGTGTTCTCCAAGGGAGTATTTGAAATGCAGCAAGATTTGAGCTGCCTTAACCTAGAGTGCAAACCTGTAATTGTGGGTTTAGGCCTTTGCAAATAAAACGGAATGAGGCTTTTTTTTTTTTATAAGTTTTTGTTTTGCTGCAAGCAGATTTAGTTCAGTTCTGACCAGGATCAGAGTTATGCCTGAGTTTAATGGGAATAGCACACGAGTGTGGGGGGAAGGAGCAAGGGATGGGAGGTGCAGTGATTTTATGACACTGAGTATTAGGGCACTTTGCAGCCTTTTCTGAGCAGCTGTTCTTTAGGTAAAATAATACGTGGGGTCTCTTTACTTCTCCCCAACTTAAACTACCATAAAAGAACTTAATGTAAAGCTGTTCACAGCTTATCTCACCCCATTGCTATGTGAAACTTCTAACACAAACGCTTTTGTACACTGCAGCCATAACACACTAATCTTCTGAACTTCCTGACCCATAAAACTGTGATTATTGCTACATGTAAAATTCATCTGGAAATATCCCTCTGTGTTTAGCGTTATGGGTATTACATTGCAAAATCCCTCCTTTGCAGTGGAAGGGCTCCCAGGGAAGGGAAGGACAATGGGGCTGTAGCTGGGTGTGAGTGTAATGCTGTACCTTAATCTTGTGAATTTGGCTTTATTTGGACCTGGTGATTCAACAGATACAATGTCCTGCTTTTTTTTTTTTTTTTCCCTAGATTACAATTTGAGATTTGACTTTCTTTTTATTTAAATATTTCTGGCTGTTCTTACTTGCCATTAGCAGTGGGTCAGTCACTAATTTCCTGCATGGGCAGATAATTGAGAAACACCACTTGTGAGAGGTATTTGGAGGAAGACAGGAAGGGTGTTAGGGATGAAAAGAAAGCTTTACTCTTGCAGTTTTGATTCTTTTAAGTACCTGTCATGTCTGAGAGTTATTTCTGCTTACTATTCAGCAATTAAAATAAGGAATGAGAACCAGGATTCTTTGATAAAGGATAGCGGTTAAAATGCACCAGAGGCAAAAAAGGAGTAATAACAGTCCATGAGGTTCATTTTTCTCTTTCTTTATGGATAATACATAGCTTTCTTTTTAAAAAGCATGTGATCCTTGTCTAATCTTCAGCAAAGATAGTGACATCAGCAGCTTTGCATTTGTACATGTGCACATCACAAAGGGGGTGGGTTGGCTGCACTCTAAGGCACAGATGAACCAAAAAGCACAAGAGTCGTGTTTCTACCTTTTTTTCACCATCAGACAAACATAATATAGGTAATCATCCAGCTGAAAAAAAAATCTAAAAGTTTTTAAAATTAAGCGAACAGGCCTTATTGGTTTTGAACCACAAACGTTTGTGTTAAATGATGCTTTCCCCAAGCCACTTTTATTATTAGCATTGTTCTAAATTGCAAGTTGTCACATCCACCAGCCTCTAAATTACCCGTCTTCTGTGTTGCCATGGTTACACAGTAGCCACTAAAACACAGACTCCAGTGTAGAAAGGCAAGCTCAGACTTTGACTCATTTATTTGAAGGTTTTGGCAGCAGAATATCTCCACGAAGTCTTTGCTTTATAACTTTTGAATTCTTGCATTTTAACTCTTTCAACCAACATTACAGTGCTGTGCTAAATATTGTGTTTTATTTAAGACAAGGGTACTCAGGCTGAGTTAATAAATCATAATGGTATAGCTGACTTCTCACTAGTCTCTCCTACTCTTCTTTTTTGGTTTTGGGCTGAAGGATCCATGATTTTCTTGTGGTGAGGCTAAGGCAGCAGTGTCACGTCCTTTCCATTTTCTCCATCCTAAAGGCTCCCATCTCCTTTCCAGACCAGGATCCCTTGCTGGTGATCTCACTGGCAACAGAAATTTATCCTGGCACTACTCAGCTGGTGTGATTTCCCATATTAGAAAGAAAGAAAAAAAAAAAATCCCACATGTTTCATCAGAATGCAGAGCTCTTGGAAGAATCCTGTCAGAAAGTATTTATATTAGACTAAAATCAGAGTTTTGAATGCTAACCACCAAAATTTTTTATCAACCAAATAGTCACATATTTCTAAATAGTCATCTCTGTTCTATTTGAAATAAGGTGAAGTAATAAGCCCCCCTTACTCTACAGTGCTGAATAAAGAAGAGTCAGATTAATATTACATATCTTGTCTCAGTTTTTTAAGCTCTTCTCTGGAGATACCAGTAGATAAATTGCTATTTTCTTTACAATTTCTATTGAAAATCTTTTTCTATACCACCACTCCCCCCTCAAAAAAAAATTACCAGTATTCCAAATATTTTGTATTAAAACATTTTAGATATGTCTCCTGCTACACTCTCATAGAACAATACTTGCTTCAGCAGTCACATTGTTGAACCACTCTATAGAAGCAGAGCGCGGGGAAAAATGCTTTTAGAGGTTGTAGCCTTTCAGCTGAGATCAAACAGAGCCATTTAGCACCTCCAAGTGCAGGGCTGCTGGCATGAGCTTTTACTTGGTGGGACAGGGTGCCTGATCTGGAGGCACCAGTCTGCCTGGTTACTGCCATCAGGTTACAGCTTTCACAGATGACCTAGTCCCAGCAGAAAGTCTTGACCTCTCGCTTTTTTCAGCACTTCAGAGGTTAATTTTGTTGAGGGATCAGATTTCTTTCCAGGGGAAGTTTCTGATGATCACCTTCTAGCTGGGTTTTACTTTCCAGTGTCTCTCAGAGCTGCTGCATGGGGAGGGCTCTGTTGGAAAACAACCTTGCTCCAACTTTTTTTTTTCCCAAGTCTCTTCCTAGATAGTCAAGTTACAGGCTGGTTTATTTAAGGGGGGGTATTGGATGGTAGCCTAATGAAGGTATCAACCTGCAAAATAAATCTGAGCCCCTTTCCTGGAATTCTTCATGGGCAGCAAGGTGGAGAAGTGCTTTGGCTGGGAAATATTGCAAGGTAAGAGATTTTCTGCACTTTTGAAAGCACGGGAGTGTGTTGTGTTACACCTTCGAGTAAGGAGGTCTAGCTTTGCAAGTACTGGTGGCAGTGGAAACACATCTGATGGATAAATCTGAGCAGCTTTCTCCCTGCACTGTTTCTTTCCAATCATTGTATGCTGCATGAAATCAATACATTTTTAATAGATTGCAAATATTTTAATAACATGGTAGAAATTTTCCTATGTGAGAACTGACAGCTATTGCTGTGTTTGCTTTTTCTGGCTTAATTTTGTGATTCTGTGAGGTTTATTGATACTCAAAGGTTGCAATCTAGCTGGCTATCTTTCCACTAGTCTTGCAGGCTTTTAACCTCAGAAAACTAGGGGGCTTTGTTATATTTTAGCACTGTGAGTCTGTTTTCTGTGCAAAGGAGGAACCTCTGTGGGAATGAACTCACCCTGCAGGGAAACAAAGGAGTGTGTGAGTCTGTTTCAGGCCAGATCCCAGCCCAGAGTGCACTTGCTTTTTAGTACATAATATCCAGTTCTTATTCTCACTCCTGTGCAAGTTTCTGGTGGCTGCCTGATTTGTCTGAGTAAGGTTGTAAGATCCCTTTTTTGCAGTTCCTTCCAAGTAAGCCTAATTTTAAAGGCTCACATGAACCAGGAGTTATTGGTATTATCTAGAATGTTGCAGTTCTGCTAGGACAAAAAAACTGCTTTCAGGGTTGGTAGTAGCTGACATCTTCCACACAGCAAAGAATAAAATACTTTACTTGATTATGTGTCTGTTTGTTCTGTAAATCACTGGTGTGATAACAACTGTTGTTTTTCAGGGGTTTGGCTTCCTGAGGGATAGTGCTTTGCCCTGTGATCAAATTAACACTTTTTTTATTGCCAAGTTCAGCTTTTGTTTTAAGGCATATTTCAGCATGCGTTCAGAAAGACAATTTCTGTTATTTTTCTCTTTTTTTTTTTTTCTGATGGGAGAGCCGTGTGCATTATCTTTGTCTCCTTGTGCTCAGCTGCAGCTGATGCTGCTGTGAGACAAGCTCAGACTTTGACTCATTTATTTGAAGGTTTTGGCAGCAGAATCTCATGTGTGAGAACTGCAGGAGCAGTTCTCATGTGTGAAACCAGTTTTGCTGTGCACAGGTTTTGGCCTTGATCAATTTATGTAGAAGCTTTGCAGTGTCTTCTGAGCAGGGAAAAGCATCATAGTGCCTGGGAATTGCTCTGAGTCTTCATGCATTTATGTCTTGTCTTCACTTTGTGCCTGTGTAATTCTTGCTTGGGGTTAGAGTCTGCAGACCTGATAGATTTTAACTGGTGTATGTGGTGGAGTTAGGATGGATTAAAAGAAGATGGGAAGCAAAGGAGCCAAATTCTACCTGCCAGCTGCAGCTTTTGGCTCTGGGGGTGTTCAGTGTCCACCTCTTCCTGGGTGAGGATGTCCAGTGGTCCCAGATGGCAACTTGTTCTGGGGCAGTGGGTGGCTGAGTGACCCTGATCAGGAGGCAGATGGCCACGGGGCAGGTGGGTCCAGCCCTCTGAGTCTTCCAAAAGCACACTCAGCAGCAGGGAATTTAAATGCATCTTGCATAGTTTTGTTTCCATACTGCCCTTCATTCTTTTCCTTCCATGTTTTTGTGTTACATCAGTCCTGTGAGAATTTAGCTAATCTATTATTTTTCTTCTCAGTGTTTGACCCTGTTTTTATTATGTTTTGGAGCCTCTGGTGAAGCAGCTGCCAGGTACCAGTAACTGCTGGTGAGCTGCTGAGCTCTCACCAGCTCAGCCCAGTGCTGGAGGAGCTTGGGGTGGGTGTCAGAAACTCTGTCACTGTGTTCAGTGGGTGCTTCCCCCTTCTTTAAGTCTTAAATTGTGTCTTTGTACGAGGAGGTGACGTGATCCAGAGTATCTGCTTTTGGGGGAGAAGTAAGTAAGTAAGAAAGAAGTACTGGTAAGGCAGGCAGGGTAAGAAACCTGCACAATCAAGTCTTTGGTTTCCACAATTCTCTGTCTGTCACTCTATCGAGCAACACGAAACGCAGAGACACAGCAGAGCCACACCCGAGAGAGGGCAAAGAAGAGAGAAACTTTATTTTGGTTTTCACATTATATAGGGTTCTGGAAACGACCATCGATTGGAAGGTGAAGTTACCACCTCTCCAACCACACTGGTCAATGACAAAGTCCCTCAAACCTTTCTCCTCTCAGGAGAAGGAATGAAAAACAAAAAGACAGTTAGAAAAACATGTGCATGTTTACAAAAGGACAGTGTGAGAAACTTCATCACAAGAATGAAAACATCAGAAGGCTGAAAAGTGAGAGTGACACTCTGTCCCCTGGGCAGGCCACCTTCTCTGCCTGCCTGCAGTGAGGAGGTTTCAGGGCTGGGACCTTGCTGAGAGGGAGTTGAGGCATATTGCAGTGGTGACCTACACCCAGATCTTTGCCAGGGGCCTCCTCCCCATTCCCTCATCCCCTGATCCTGGGAGACTGCAGGGAGCTGGGGCAGCATCCCTGAATCCACAGCGCTCTGGGCTTGACCTCTGGATTTGTTCAGTCCACTGCTGTCACAGGGACTGAACTTCACAGGGATTTATTTTCTGGAAGGCACCCGAGGCTTTGTATGTAAACAAGGATTTCTGACTTTGATGAGAAGACTTTTCTCAACACTTCTTACTGTCATGGAAACAAAGGCAGAACAAACAAAGCACTTTTTTTTAACGCGATGACTGAGATTTAACACTGACCTTATTGTAATATCAAGACCCTGATTTTGTTTCCAGCTTTCTCTGGAGTCATCATAGTGACACAGACGTGACCAGGGATGAGCATCACTCCCATGGCTTCCAAAGCAGGGAGGTGAGAGTGCAGCTGGCCAAGGGGTGCTCTGTGCACCCAGTGTAGAGCTGGTCTGTAAACAGCTTTATAAACACACTAAGTAAGACAGAATAGTGTTGCTATAAACATATTATAAGTTTCTCTGTGTGTAAGCCTTCTGATCAGTTTCCCATGGGAGAACATCCTTTTGCTGTTCTTTTACTCTGTATAAGCTTTCTGTAAACAAATATATCTGGTGTTCTTCAAGGACATTTTAGAATTCCTTGGCTCTCCTCCTTGAGAGTGGGAGAAGGAGCTGAAAGACTGTAATCTTTCTGATATTGTAAGCATTCGGGACATTCCCTAGACAAAGCAGCAGCAGGAGCATGGAGAATGCTCTGCTGAGCAGATATAGAAAAATACTAGAATTATGGAGTCATTTTAATAAATCATATTTAGCCTTCTGATATTATTGTCAAGGGTCCTTTCTTCAATGCATGGACCACAACGATAGAATAGTAGGAGGGGAAATATGGTTTGTAGGTTGTGAGTGCAAGAAAAAGGGGCTGGCAGCTGATTGTAGTATTGTACACTAAATTTTGCAGACTTAGCTGGGAGTTCCTCCAGCACCTGGGTCACATGCAGTGCCTCGCTTTTCTCCCCGAGGCTGTGGAGGTACCAGAGGAACCCTGGTTGTGAACAATGGCCAAAAAAACAAGTTCCACCAGTCAGGCATTTTGCAACTGAATAAAGTTGTGCTGGCTGCTGGCTCTGTGACCCCAGACAGCCATGGGCTGAAGGGACCTTTGGAATTCCAGCTTCAGAGCAGGATGTGATGAATTTCTGTGGAAAGCCAAATCAGTCCATGAAAATTGAGGGTGTTCTAACTCCATGAGATCAGGTGGATTTTTAGGAAGTCCTGTGTGTGTGCTCAGCTGTGTTAAAGTTTGTCAATGGCTTGGTCAAATTCCTGATTAGATTTCAAGGGACAAAATAAAATCCAATATTATTTTTATTAGGTTATTAGCACTGATATAAGAACATTAAATGAAAAGAGCATGTGCAGTTTTCTATTGTCTCCAAATCTTTCCTTACCCAAATTTTTCAACACTGAATAATTTTGTTCTGTGAGTTATTCCCTTCACAAATAGGTATTTTAAATGTAAATCCTGAAACCTTATCTTGGATGAATTCTAAACAGAGCTTGACAGAGAGCTGCAGTTCAGCTTGCTGGCAGTAACCCCAATAGCCACTAAACATGTCTGAGTAGCTCACAGCACACTTCCAGCACTTTAACTCTGCACCAAAAAATGTCATTTAAAGGATTAGATTCTGCTCCAGAAAGAACAATTGGAAAGGCTCTGTATTCATTTTTCCTGGTTTGCTTTTCTTGGTCTGGCTTTACTAAGCATTTCAAGGTTACAGCCCTGTCCCTAAGCTCCTCTTTTGGTAAGAAACAAAGTGGTTTATGTTAAAATACCTATAGTGAGATGTAAGAAGAGAGTAACTGGAGACATGGGGGAGGTGGGTGATTAATAGCAGTGTAAAACACATTAATTAAATTAACTTCTCTTGAAGTAGATTTCCATCCATTCTTTTGCAAATGGTTATGTTTCAGTTTCAGAACCGTTTGAAAGGAAAATTGTGCAAGGGTCTGTGTGTGCTTTCTGGATTTCTGGCCCAGTTCTCACTACTGTAGGAAATCCCAGAAGAAAACAGTGGAAACTGTGGTATTTACTGTCTCATGTTATAGCACATTCAATTTTTCCTTTTAAATCTTTGAAGATGCTGTGAAGTTTCAATCATTTTGTACCTTGATATTTTGCTGTTGTTGTTGTTGTTCACCTATCTACTCATAAATAGTTAAATTTTTAAATAGAAGAGGATGATTGCCATGTTTCCACTTGAAATATTGTAGAGCCCCAAGGCCCTTTCTTGGACAAATGTATTTTTCAGCAGCTCATTGTAATTTTGGTTTTGAGTGAAGATCCAACAGAATTATAATCCACACCCATCCGTAGAGAAAGGTGCATTTTCAGCCTTCAACAATAGCTTTATTTAGAAGGATTTTAATGACTCCTTTGCAAAGGGGGAAGATTTCTGCAGCGAGAGGGGCTGTCCTGAGGATCACAGAGTCCAAGTTGACAAAGGAGAGCCAATTCTGTGGGTGATGATTATGCAAGATGGAAAAGTGCTGATAGACTGTGGAAAAATACAAGTCTGAGCCTAACAGCTTTGCAAACCTGTTTGAAAAAGCAGCTTTGAGCAGCTGATCTGGTGCTTGCTGCATGTGTAGTGTTGAATTAGGGTGAGCAGAGTGGGGTGGGGAGGCAGAGGAAGGTGCTTGGGGTGCTTGGTTTCATGGAGAGCAGGAGGCAGCGTTGTGGGAGTTTTTAAGTGATGGTGGGGGTGGGTTTCAAGTCAGTGGTTGTATAATTTTCATGTAGAATACACTTTTAAGATTTTAATTTTTTTTTTATTTGCGACTTTCAGTAATCAAAGTAAAAGTTTCAGGTGACTGATCAAATAAAAAAAGGAAATCCCAAACATTTCAGCTTCAGGTTATGGTTGAGTAGACTTTTGCTGACATCAGAAATTATTAATTGCACCAGCTAAATTACAACGATGCTATCTTGGCTCTGGGAGCCAAGAACACCATAATTAGGGCTGTTAGATGCCCCATTCTGCTTCCTCACTTGTGACTTTACCATCAAGGTACTGGATCAAGGTAAAAATGAACTAATTTTTGTGGAGGGCTTGGGGTGGTTTCAAGAACAGCATGAAACAAATGCCTCAGTTTGGTGACAGGTACTGTCCCCTGGAGGAGGCACAGCCTTAACCAGAATGTGTGGGCTCATTGCATTACTTTTTAGCTGTATATGTTGAGTGCTCATAAAATGGCTTGCATTGGCATCTAGTTTACACAGTTCAGTGAATTCTACCAGCCCTCTCTAGTGCTGTTTCAAAGGGCAGCATCAGTAATTGTTTCTGTAGGTTTACGAGATGATTTTCAGTTTCTTAAGGTGTTTTCATGTTCTGTTACATGCTGTTGTTTTTTCTAGCTAGAGACTGAGCACTCCCACCCTTCTACTGAAGTGATATTTATTAAATAAAGGTAAAACTGTCTGGGTTTAGACAGATATGTGGGTTTACACATCCTACCTTGTCAGAACAGTTTGGGCACCAGAGTCACCAGCATGCCCACAAGAACTGTGTTGCTTAGCTCTGGCACCCAAAATCTATCCAGACATCTATCTTCAGACCTCACAACAGCTAATCTTTTTAGATTTAGTAACAGGTTAGTAAGCTTGAGAATACAGAGCTGGAAGAGCTCACAGTTTCCACCAGAACATAAAGGACCTAAAGCTCAGGATACACAGGAGGGGAAGCCACAACCATCAATGTATTCAGGTGCATGTTTCTACCTTTGTCCTCAGGCACATGTTCCAGTTCAGAAGGGCACTCAAATATTTTCATAATGCCTTAGATTGCCCAACTGAAGCCGACAGGACTGGCTGATGCCAGAAAAACTACTGATGATGAACATTAAACACATTGTTTAGATGCTAATGAACTGGGGCCTATGGTAGTTTAAGAATTGTGAGCGCTCAAAAATCAAATGTTTCAGTTTCTATACATTAAAGATGGGACTAGGAGTCACACAGAGGAAAATTATTGTATTTAATTTTTTTTTTTTTGCCCACTGCTATATCTCCATAAGAAGGAAGCTAAACTATTAAACACAGAAGGCATTGGCATTGATGATATTATTACTATTATGATTGTTATTTTATTATAGGTTAAGAAGTAGGAAATAAGTTGGCTGCTACACCAAACTTTGGAAAACAAGAAGCATATTTTTTTATCTGTCATTTTGTTAACTGTTTTGTAACCTTATTTGTAGGCTTACCTAGGAATTGTAATTGCTTTATGTGATAGGTTTGGAAAGAGAAATAAATATCAGTTATAGGACATGTTTTCAAAACTGAAATTTAGAAGTAATGTGACTTTCAGTATTTTGCCTTGTGATATTTAATTGGCTATTCTAAATAAAAAAATGTGTTCAAAAGTGCTTCAAAAAGTGCTTCAATCCTTTTCCAGATTTTCAATTCCCCCCCTAATATTTATCAAGTAGTGGTTGGAAAATCTTCTTGGAAATCCTGTAACTGGGACACTCCTGAAAGTCAGAGCTGGCAGGAGTGAATTCTCATGAGCTGGAGAAAGCCAGATGAAGGGTGACCCCAAGGCTCCATCGAAGACAGCCCGTGGCAGGGGCCAGCAGTGTCTCCTGGTGTGTCCCTGTCCCTCCCCATCCCTGTTCCAGCAGAGCAGCGTGGCTGAGCATCCCAAATTTCCTTTCCTGGCTTGCAAGAGCTGCTGATCTGAGCTTCCCAGCTGGCTTATCTGCAGGGGTGTGGGAGAAGGGGCACAGCTGATTGTGCTGACACATTGATGGGGGCCTGCACTGGGAACAGAGCAGTCAGCAAGGAGCAGCTGCCAGCAATAACCCTTCCTGGGACATGCAGAGGAGGATGTCCCTGTGGCCACACTTCATTTGTGGTTCAGCAGATTGTGCTGCTCAGTTCCCTAAAAGGCCTTGTACAGATGTGGGTGAACATAGTACTCCCAAGTAAGAAACAGCAATTAAAATTGTTAAGCAGCATTAAAAGTCGTGCAGGAAGATGTTTCGTAGTGCTAAGTGGGGAAAAAAATGAAATGCTTTCCATTTCAAAGCTGACAAAGTTTATGTAGAAAGGCTGTAGTAAATCAGTGGTGAAACTATGAATAAAGTTCAAGCAAACAGAGATAGGTTGCCTTTCTTTACACAGTTCTCTTAACACAGGTTAAGACAGTTCAGGTTTAAATGCATATATTAACTGCTCAGTATGTTGGTTTGTGAATATACCTTTCACTGCCCAGCCAGAAACCTCATTGCAATCTCTTTGTTAAAAGTTTGTAAAGCAAAGAGAAATGCAATAGGGAAGAGAGTCTGGAGCTCCCAAAATCTGAAGCTGAGGTTTTAAATAGCTAGAGAGCTGCCAGGTGATAAGCTCTTAACCTTTTGCAAATTACCTCTGATATATATATATATATTTCCATTTCCAGAAATAGTTATCCAGTGGACTGAAAAGTCTTCACAGAGCTCTCTCCATGACAGTATTTCAGTCCCAGCTTCTTGGAGATGGAGCACTTGTAAGCCAGTTTATAAACCTCTTCCTTGAGCAGCTTACTTTTACAGTTCGAACATCTGGCTCAATTTTTTAGATCATTTGGATTCTTTCTGTTCTAACACTCAAATTGCTTCAGGCAAGGCTTTTTTTTTTTTCTCATTTACTGGAAAATGTTGAAGCTACCACATTCTGGAAGAAGGTAGTCCTGAATAGTTGCTCTTCTTGAAAAGGGCAATGCAGCTCAGGAGGGTTATTTGCCATCTGAAGGACTGAACTTTTAGTTGCTGAAGTTTTTTGAGGCTGGTGATGCTGTTGATGATAGATTCAGGTTGTTGCCCTTTCTGTGGAGCACCCAGGTCCAAAAGGTTGCTTCAGGATGATTTTTTTTTTTCCTTGCATTTAAGTTCCATCTCTGTGTTACAGTTTAGCAAGTCAGTGCTATGCCTGCTTTGGGATCACAGAATCATAGAATGATTTGGGGTGGAAGAGACCTTAAAGATCATCTTGTTCCATCCCCCTGCCATGTGCAGGGACACCCTCCACTATCCCAGGTTGCCCAGAGCCCCATCCAGCCTGGCCTTGGACACTTCCAGGGACCCAGGGGCAGCCACAGCTTCTCTGGGCAGGCTGTGCCAGGGCCTCCCACCCTCGCAGGAAACAATTCCCTGCTAATATCCTTTCATGGCACTCTGTTCTGGGACTGCAGGCACACATTTCAGCTGAGTCCGGAAGAGCTGTGTCACTGGTGCCCATGGCTTGGTGATGCCATACACTGGCCTTCCTGGCAACCACAAGTGAGCTAAGTCAGAAATAATAGAAATAGAAATATTGTAGAAATAATACTCCTCCTTTTGAATGATGTCCTGTCTTTTGACCCTTGTTTTCTCCCTCTGTTGTGCTTTTTCTCCAGCTGGGATGACAGCAGCTCTGTCAGCAGTGGGATCAGTGACACCATAGATAATCTCAGTACTGATGACATTAACACCAGCTCCTCTATCAGCTCCTATGCCAACACACCTGCCTCCTCCCGCAAGAACTTAGATGCACAGGTAAGAGCTTTGGTTTATTCAAGTAACATTGGTATTTATTATTTTCTCTGTGCAGGAGGTGTATTTGTTTTAGGTTGGCTGACCTTGAACACACAGCCAGCCTTCAGTATAGACAGTCTCAGTGGCAACCACCTTGTCATCTGTGGCATTTACAAATATTTCCTCTGTGGGTGGAACCTGCAGCATCTCTGCTGTGGTGATGACACAACAATTGGGTTTTGCCTTCCCAGAGGCATAGAAAACAGATGTAAATGGGATTTTATACAGGCATTTTTTTAGGTCTAGAAAAGGTATTATGTTTTTCTCTTAAATAGAATACAATAAAATCAACATGGAAGTTCAAAGGTTGCTTACACTTTTACCAGAAATGTAAGCATGCTATGCAAATGAAATGGATTTTATTAAATTTCTGGAGGTGTGTGTTATTGAAGGCTCTCTGCGTTTGGCAGCATTTCTTAGGAGGATAAACTTTGCCTCCATCATCAGGATACATGTACATTTTGTGCTCAGACCACACATCCCAAGAGGCTGGAACAAGTGAAGGCATCTAACAGTTTTTCATTGCTCAAATAAACTGCGTGACACAGAGATTTGCACTAACATAAACTGCTTGTTTTTTACCAATTGCAGAGATTTTTGTTTGGGAAGGTGCAGGACTGCAGAGTCCAGCTTTGTTCTTTGTACAGCCAGCTCGAGGGACTGGGGTGCTGTGTGCTGCAGCCACTGGGACGTGGTGACCTGGCAGTGCTGCAGCTAGAGGAGAGGGATGTCACTACCACCTGCTCCTCTGTTCTTCCCTCTTTTAATCTTTTCTGGTCCTTTTCATCAGTGGATCCTAAATCTGTTTTTGACATCAGTTTTGCTGCAGACATGTGGTTGCTGTGAAGTGTTGCTCTGTCTCCAGAGCTGTGGTGCAAGCACAGAGTAGTCTTTGTTCCCTTGCCATGCAGAGCATTTTTGAGCCCACACGAAGGGTTTCCAGGTAGCCTCTGGTTGCCTATCAGTGACTGCTAATACAAGTCCCATACAAGCTGAGAGGAGTTAAGAGCTACCAAGCATGTTTGTCAGTACCTGACAGAGAGTAAGATGGGCAACTAGAAGTATTTTTTGACAATTGTTACTGTCTCAACATTGTAATGCTGTTG
>VXAX01004541.1:478653-579947 GCA_013399835.1 Leptocoma aspasia | reverse complement strand
GGGGGGGGGGGGAAAGGGAAGACTTAGGGAGACGTGACTAAACATTAACCTGAGGGAAAAAAGTAAAAACTCATATGACTTTTATCTTCTGATGGATCAGATTCTTGGAAACACCTCTGAGAGATCAAAATCTGTGTTGACAAACTCCTCTTCCTCCTCCACAACTATTACAGTATCCAAGAGGGTGCAGACAGACACCAGAAGAAAAGCAGCTGGAGCTTGTTCAGGCAGTGGAGTGTAGTTATTGGCAGAGGAGGCTGGGAGCCAAGAATGTACAAGTCCTGTTTGCAGTTTTTTGGTGTGATGTGTGTCTCTGACCTGCTTCTCTCCTCAGTTTTCGTGAATGACAGCCTTTATTCCAGGTATTCTGTTATCTGCAAATTATTGCCTGTAAATAGTTCATTTTCAGTGGAATAAAGTACCTCAATCTTGTCAGCCAAGGGAATGAAAGGAGCTTGGAGTGCTGAAATGCGTAGCTTACAGGGTTAATTTTTTGCTGCCAATTGTAGACCTCAGAGCTCATGATGCAGTGAATGCACCTTTTCTGTCTTTCTTGAAGGACTCTGTGATGGCCAGTGCCCAGGTTTGCCTTTCCCAGGGTGCTGAGCCACAAAGGACTAGCACACATTTGCAGAGGGATGTGGACTTTTCTTCTCAGGGTGTCCCTTGCTTTGGTTCTCCTAAACAGTAGGTGCTTTTGAGCTTCTGTGATTCTGCCACATCTCTTTGAGAGGGTACAAAAGTTGGATTTCAGATAATTAAGGAGGGAGCTCGCAGCTAATAAATGTGCAGCTGGCAGTCCAGGCAAATAACGCAGAACATCAAAGGGAGAGAGCCTGAACATGTCAGTGTCTGCTGATAAAATCAGTAACTCAGGCAGAATCATCTCTGCAAAGAAAGGCATAGTTGCAGTAGGAAAAAATATCTGTTGAGAAGCTGATTTTTGGAGCTGATGAGTACCCCATACTCCAGAAGCTGTAGTTTCTCCGTCTTTGAGGAACAGGACTTAAATATGATATTAACTCCATCTTCAGGGACATTCATAGCTGTAGCCCCTTTTTATAGCAATGCAGTGAAGATGTTTGCAAGTTGTTTCTGAACAAGCTAGTGATGGGAATTAGAATTTGCCTTACCACATTGACATGTCCTGCTGTGATTATGCCAAGTACCAAACTTAATGTAGTTATATGAGTTTTGGCACCCTGGTATTTTTCCTTTGTATTGCACAGAATTAGGTATGTTACCTTTATCACAGTACATATAGTCTGCATTTACAGTCACATCATATGTGTACTTTAAGGAGAAATGAAGACCTGGTGGGCATTTGAAAATAAGTTATTTACCTGAAATAAGATGGGAGAAAGAGACCAAGTAATAAATTCAATCATGTGATGGTAAAAAGATCAGAAGATAGAAAGGTTCCTTAAAGTAGAAAACTGCAGCATCCCATAGCAGTTGTATAAGACATCTTCTCAGCTTCAGATTTACAAAAGTTTGGGTGACTTGGGTGGTCTGCTCCCAGCTCAGGCTTTGCTCTCAGCTCGTGCTTGCTGTGTCTTGCCATGACCTCCAGCCTAGAGTATTTCCACTTTCACCCTTCTGGCGGGTGGAGTTTCAGCTGCAATCCCCACGCCAGGTTTCACTGTGTTTTGGTTTTGATTCCTTAGTCATGTTTCTGTGCTGTTCTCAGTGTTTACCGTTCAACAGAAACATCTCTGGCCAGAGGGTTTCGAAGGCGGGGGCGCAGCATTTCAAAGGCTGCAGGAAAACTTTTGCCGTGGGTGTAGTAGTGGGATGAAATGGAGGAGAGCAAAGGTAGAGGACTCCTTGAAGTGCTGTTCTCTCTGTGGAGACTGTACTAATCTTACACATAAGGGGAGAGGAAATAGAAGGTACAGGAATATTTTCTAGTCAACCAAAACTAGGATAAGGCCTTTGCTAGCAGGTAGGTGTATTTCTTGTTCTTGAACATTAATACACACAATTCCAGACATATACACAATTCCAGACAAGGAGCTTGGAACAAGATACTGAAGTGACCATGTGAGGAATGGTGGCTTTGAGGTGGCTTTGTTGGTTGATTATTTGGTACTTCTTGCCTGTGCTCTCTTCCAAGGTCTGTGAATGTAGATGTTTGCATGAAACAGTGATTTTGGAGAGGCACAGGACATAGGGACAGTCACACTGTTAATTTATTACACACCTACTGATGGTCAGAAATAGAAAGGTGACCCACCAACCCCAAACCTGGCAGGCACAGGGGGAGAAAGGAGTTAGAAAGCAGAGATCCATTCAGGCCTACTCTGGGTTGCTCTCTTTGAATGGAGAGGCAGGGAAACAACATTTGTGTAGCACGAGGAAAGTACAAGAATATAATATTACCTAAATCCATAATTCAAAATGCATGTTAGTCTAATGACTCAATATGTAGATAAATAACCCCAGCCCTGTTTCCCAACTGAAGACCATTGTGATATGTGGTGTCAGTTTTCACACAGATCGCTTAACTAGTTTTTCAGGCTTTAAAAAAAAAGTAGCTACAGTAAAAAGCAGAGGAAATTCAACCACAGTTCCCCTAAATTCTTTAATATCAATGGTGTGATCTGGTAGGAAAAGAAAAGTCATAAACTTAAAACATTCTTTATTAACTTAAAAATAAAAGCTGAAAGGCATGGTAAGTAATCTTACAGCTTCTCCTGTGCTGTGTTTTTCTGATTATCCAAATCTGATTATCCAAAAGGAATAAAGACTGTGAGCTTTATAATGCTTTGGGATATTTAAAATAATTTCCTTTTAAATAAATTATTCCTTTTGCCTACCGCACAGTTCTGAGCACATTCATCTTCTGCTGAGGCTGCAGGGCAGAGGTGGCATCAACACCTCACCAAAACTCATCAGCCTGTACTTAGGAACTGCACAGGTATTAAATTGTCAGTGTCTTCATGGTGCTGTGGTGATTGGAGAACACTTCAGCTATGAATTTTTTATCCTGATCAGAGTCAAATGTGTGGATATTTGTCATTTGAGCCTGATCACAATGGTTGGTTGTGGTGTTACCATATTCATCAAATTTAATCAACAGTATTTGACAGGAGTGGAATTCTGAAAGAGTAATCATTAGCAGTGGGAAATATTAATGTAAGGGAAATGTATAAAATATACACATATATATTGGGTAATATATTTAATTTAAGCATTTCTGAGATTTTGGCAAAGGTTTGCTAATGAGAAATTTTTCTCTTTAATACTGAGCTTAGCAAAATTCTCCATAAGAGACTGGTAGCGCAATCAATTGTGCAAAGAGTAGGGGAAAAAACAGTCTGCAAGAGAAACGAAGGTAATTTATGTATTGAAGTCGGTCTTGAGTATTGTTAGAAAGTTTTCCTTCAGTCCTTGGGTGTCCTTCTACTATGTTAGGTTAGAATTAACAGCATTCCATATATTTGGATCTGTTCCAAAAGCTGCCTCCTCATGCTCTGGAGATCAGATGCCAGACAAGAGATAAGAAACCAGCAGGAAGAAAGGAAGGCTGGCTGCACAGGTTTGAAATGCTTTTTTGGCATTGCAGTAAAAGGGTTTGTCAGAAATTTGAGATGGAGGATTATAAATGTCATGGAGCTGAATATGTCCTTTATAAATCAAGTAGGGGTTTTTTTCCCCTTTTTTCTGAGGAGCATGGCAGCTGTGGGTTTGGTTTTTTTTTTCTTACAAAGCATATTAAAAAAAAAAATATGTCATTGCTGGGGTTAATTTCTTGCTGTGACATTTCTTCATCAAAGGCATGTCATGTTTGTTGGTACTGCTGAGCTGATTAATCAGGTTGATGGCTCTTCCTTAACGAAGCTTCGTAAAAGAAAGACTTGCTCTGAAAGCTGCCTTGCAATTCCTTATCTGTCCTAGACGGATGCAGAAAAGCATTCCCAGGTGGAGAGGAATTCCTTATGGTCGGGTGATGAAGTCAAGAAATCCGACGGGGGATCTGATAGCGGCATAAAAATGGAGCCGGGATCCAAATGGAGGCGGAATCCCTCTGATGTGTCGGATGAGTCTGATAAAAGCACTTCTGGTAGGAAGAACGCTGTTATTTCCCAGACGGGCTCCTGGCGACGGGGCATGTCAGCTCAGGTTGGCATCACCACACCAAGGCCTAAACCTTCAACCACCTCAGGCACGTTAAAGACACCTGGAACAGGTGAGGAAAGGCGTAAGATGTAAACAAGCCAAAAAAGTGTGTTCGGTGTGAAAACGGTTTGAATGCTTTGCAGAGGCAGAACCTGAATTTCAGGTAATCCTGTCTGTATTTTTAGGCATTGCTTTAACCTAAGCAGCATCTTGTTTGTCCACATTTCTATTTCTGTCAGAAAATGTGTATTTCAGATTAGTACACCCTGCCAGTTGTTTCCATGAAAACTCTGGTCTTAAGCCAAGCTATTTATTTGGGACGGTATTGCTGCGTGAAGACTAAATAATGTAATTTTAGTTTTTGAAGTCACTGTTAACCAAGAACATACAATATCTATGGTTGAGGAGCTTTTTTTTTTTTCCCTTACTAAACAAGCATGTTTGTTTATACTAAACATGATTTCTGGCTTTTCTTGTAAGTCTGTTAATGATTTTAGCACTTGGAGATGTGTGAATGAAAATTGATTGAATTTGCATAATCAAGCAATATCATTTAATACCTCTCTTTTTATTAGGTCTTGTACACAATTGTAAATGAAGAAGTTAAAGTTAGATACTGTTTTGAACAATACAAACGCTTTAACAATGCCTTTTAGGGAAATTATGCTATCAGCCTAACACTACTAGTGTGCAATGATAGAAATGATCAATCTGTGGTAGCTACAGAGGGAAACTCTTTTTTCTTATCTGTCACTATTATGTAAGGCTGTTCTGCTTTTCATATTCTCGAGGGCAAAGGCTCCACATACTTTCTTTGGCAAGTCTGCATGTGTAACTCACTAGAGTGGCATGTAAGCTCAGTGCAGACTAGATCATAACTTTGAACCGCGCTCCAGTGGCTAACACGCTTTTGCTTTTCATGCTGCTTTGAGTTTCATCATTTGCTTGATGTTTTCAAGTCATTAAATATTAGAATTCTTTTTCTATTTTTGTAGGGAAAACTGATGACGCCAAGGTATCAGAAAAGGGTAGACTATCTCCTAAAGCTGGACATGTTAAACGTTCCCCATCAGATGCAGGACGCAGCAGTGGTGATGAATCCAAAAAGCTTCCCACAAGTAACTCTAGGACAGCTGCTGCTAATGCTAATACATTTGGATTTAAGAAACAGAGCGGGTCAGCCGTAGGCATGACCATAATCACTGCCAGTGGGGCAACTCTCACCAGTAGATCGGCTACCTTGGGAAAGATCCCCAAGTCATCTGGACTCATGGGTAGGACCACTGGTCGGAAGACTAGTGTTGATGGCTCCCAGAACCAGGATGATGGCTACTTAGCACTTAGTGCACGAACTAATCTCCAGTACCGTAGCTTACCCCGGCCCAGTAAATCCAGTAGCAGAAGTGGAGCTGGGAATAGATCTAGCACCAGTAGCATAGATTCCAACATAAGCAGCAAGTCAGCTGGGTTGCCTGTCCCTAAAATCAGAGAGCCTGCCAAGGTAATCCTTGGAAGCTCTCTGCCAGGATTAGTCAATCAGACTGATAAAGAGAAAGGGATTTCGTCTGACAACGAAAGCGTGGCTTCATGTAATTCTGTTAAAGTGAACCCTGCATCTCAGCCTGCTGCTAGCGGAGCTCAGAGTACCCACCAGCAAGGAGTCAAGTACCCCGATGTGGCCTCTCCCACTCTGCGCAGGTAGGCAACAAATTCCTCGGTTGTGCAGTGGTGTTAGTGGGAGCTGAATGAGCAGCACTCTGCCTGCCAGGCCTGCCTGGCTCTGGTGCAGCACTTACCATTTAGTGTCCTACTTCAAGGTCTTGGTATTTGCATTTAATTGCACATAAACAGGTTGGCCAGTGTTGTGGATACTTAGGGCATCGCGCAACAGCGGCAGAAATCTAACGTTTAGGGAAACAACCAAACCTGTTTGGCAATTATGGTTGGAGTCTCCTTGTTGCAAAAATCGTACCTCAAGGCTTTTGTCCGTGCAGATATCACAGGAATAAGGGTTTTCTTACCTGAAGGTTACTGAAGAGTTCTTGGACAGATGTATATGGAACAAACCTGGAAATATTCCAGTTGTGGATCAAGTTGTAAACTAACAGCTGGAGGGTTATCTCAGATTTTCATGATGACAGTGGCACTGGCCTACCAGGCTTAGATTCACCCAAAGCAAACTATTAAAAGTTGTGTGTAGCCTAGTATGTTGCAAGACTCAACATTTTAGCCTGTGTAGAAGAACCGTACATAAATTTACAGTCTAAACTGGGTTAAATTTTCTTATTTTAATATATTTTTTGGACAAATATCCCACCTGTCTTCAATTTTCTCCAGGAGTACCCCGCACACTAACATTAACAAATAGTTGGTGAGGAGCTAATTTGTTGATGCAGTGTATATCAAAGCCGTGATATTGGTGAAAAGTTCTGTTAATATTATTTTTCAACTGAATTTGAGTAGCTTGTCTGTTTCAAGTTGCAGTGTTTTGCATTTCATTTTGTCGTGACGCCCATAATACCCATACAGTTATGCTCCATCATCCTGCTTCCAGTGATGTGAGAAAGCCACATTCCATCTGAAGCACCAGTGCAAGCATAATGGCTGTGATGGCAGCTTAGGCTGATGCTGTAAATTGTTTTTAGATGGGTGGTTTTATCTGAAGAGTCTGTGTGAGGATAATTGAAGATACTTTATTTTGTACCTGGTTAACAATACATAAACCATGTACTTTGGAACACGTAATTTTCATCGATGGCTACTTAAAAACTCCAGTAGGCCTTTCACTTCTATAGGATACACAAAGAGAAATGCAGATTTTCAGTGTTTTCAGTGATTTCAGTGTGCCTCAGGCACATTGTTAGGAATGTGATTGGGAATTTTTTTTATTACTAAAAAACTACATTGCTGGTGATGTAATTTAAATGCTACATTAGAAATATACGAAACTTCAAAGGGCAGACAATGAGGCTCAATTTAACTATTCCCTCATTTGATTTACAATTTCACACTTGAATTTTCACCAGCCTGTCAAAGTTGTCATGTGTTGAAATGCGTCAGAGTTGAATTGGGCCTCGTCTGCTTATTACTGATTTCTAGGATGACAGTAAAGAAGATTTTGAGCTTAATTTTCATAGTCAGTTGAGTTGCATTGGTTTTTACATATTTCCTCTTGGCCCTGCAATTTTTTTTGGTGTTACACAGTGAATTAGAATCCATACCTTTGTAATGATACCAACTTACCTATAAGTTTGGGAATACATGTACCTTCCGTGTTGTCATAAACGGGGAGTAGCTTAAAAACAGCTTATAAAACTGTTGTGTGGGTGTTTGGGGTTTTTCAAGCTCTGGGATCCTTTCTTTAAGAGTGATTTCCCCAGTGCAGCTGGAGGGGCTGCATGCTCTGGCACAGGAGTGCCTTAGGGAATTCCCTAAGCTGGTATAGCTGCTGAAGGCCATGGAATCATGGACAGGTTTGGGCCAGAAGGGACCTTGGAGATCATCTCATTCTGACTCCCCTGCCACGGGCAGAGACACCTTCCACTATCCCAGCTTGTTCAAAGCCCTACCCAGCCTGGCCTTGAACACTTCCAGGGATGGGGCAGCCACAGCTTCCCTGGGAAACCTGTACCAGGGCCTCACAGGGAAGAATTTCTTCCTTACATCTGATCTAAACCTGCCATCTCAAGTTGGAAATGTTGTCCAGGTGCCTTGTGGCAAAATATGCAGCAGCAGCTGCCCAGCTCAGGTGTGTTCCAGGCACTGGAGCTGCAGGAAGCACCTGTGCAGCGTGGACACTGCTGCTGGGCAGCCCTGGGCTTGCTCCAGGTGTGCTGCAGGTGCCCAGCTCTAACACAGCCTGTGTTTCTGGGAAGTGATGGCCAAAGTGACTTAGTGTCCATGTGTCCAACAACCTGGGCATGCTCCAAAGCAGAGAAAGTTCTGCCTGGTACGCACCCACCCCTAAGGCTTTAGGAACACTTGTGTGGAAGTGCTGTAGTCCTCTGTTCTGAAAGGTTTCACCCACAGTACTCCACAGTGAGTGATAAAAAAGCAAATCTGTACAGGTACGTGTGAGGGAAAGCTAAAGTTCCAAAGGAAGTTACAGGTGCCACGTGGCAGAAACAAAAGCAATGTTTTGGGGTGGGTGTTTGAAGGTAGAGTGGAAAATATGCTTCCTTCCTAATTTTGAAGATTGGTTTTGGAATGACTGACAATTTAGTCTGAAGCATGTTTACTACTAAGGCACTTGGGCTCTTGTGAGAAGTTTCCCCTTGACTGTTTATGAGGGAGCTGGGGTCTTTGCTCCCTTGGCAGTGCAGCTGCATCAGAGACAGCAGTGATGCTGTGGTCAGCCTCCTCCATCCCCTTCCTCCCCATGCTCTGGAACTCACTTCATTTTTTACTAGTCAATTCCAGGTACCAAAAAGCAGGTAACATCACATTCTCCACTAAAAAATATGGATAACAGCCAGCTTGGCTCATGGAATGAAACGAGCCTACATTTGGTATGAGTACATTGTTGCATCCCAGTAAAAGCTGCTTCTGGGCAGAGCATTTGGTGATTTGTGCAGAATTTACCTGGTCAGTAGGCTTTCAATCTCTAGTATTCCATACATCAGATTGTTTCTCTGGTGTCATTTTTCCATAAGGAATGGAAGATTATATGATTGTATCTTAGTCCTGCGGAGCTGTATTTTAGCTTTGTGAAAGTATTGGTCGATGATTCAAAGATGATACACCTGAGATAGATTTGAAGCTGTTGTAATTGCCTCTGGGCTTTATTGAAAGGGACAGTGAACACAAGGAGATTATAAATGTATAATTGCATATGTACAATCTAGGATCATGTACCCAATACTGGTTTTGTATGCTAAGATGATAGATATGGTCTAGATATAGGATATCCTTGTGTTTACTATTCCATTTTATGTATTTTTCGTGCTGTCTTCTTTTTTACAGACTTTTTGGTGGCAAGCCTAGTAAACAAGTTCCCATCACAACAGCTGAAAATATGAAAAACTCAGTAGTCATCTCCAACCCTCATGCTACCATGAACCAGCAGGGTAACCTTGACTCCCCATCTGGCAGTGGTGTGCTGAGCAGTGGGGGCAGCAGTCCCCTCTATGGTAAAACCACAGATCTCAACCAGTCTCCACTGGCTTCCAGCCCCAGTTCTGCACACTCAGCTCCTTCCAACAGTCTGACGTGGGGTACCAATGCCAGTAGCTCTTCTGCAGTTAGCAAGGATGGCATTGGATACCAGTCTGTCAGCAGCCTTCACACCAGCTGTGAATCCATAGACATCTCCCTGAGCAGTGGAGGTGGGCTGAGCCATAACTCCTCCAGTGGCTTGATTCCAGTCTCCAAGGATGATTCTCTGACTCCCTTTGTCCGCACCAACAGTGTTAAGACTACGTTGTCTGAAAGGTTAGTGGGCTTTTCTCTTGTTTCCATATGTTTGTGTCTCAGGTGGGAATGAAGTCCTGGCAGCAGCAGCCAATGCTGCAGATACAGATCAAGTAATGCCTCTTACCAGATAATGCAGATAACTCTAGGACTAGAACATACAGATAATTTATTCCAGGAAAGGAGCCCAGTTCAGAGCAGGAGGACGGGTTCAGATGAGGTTTTGAATTTCCTGTCACAGCCAATATGACAACTTTTTTTTGCTACCAGATGGTATCTAATACTTGAATTTTGCATCATGGGTTATCCTTCCAAAGATCTGCTGTTAATTGAGTTGACAGTGATATTTAAAAAAACCCTCCAATTTTGATTTGAAAAGTCAACCATTTCCTGTTAAACTTCATGGTTATAGAATCTGACAACTTTCAAACTGGAGGTGATGCTGAAAAGACAAGTCCCCATCTCTGTAGTCACTTGATTCCTTCTCATTCTCTCCCTGCTGTCTTACCCCATCTCCAATTGCCCCCTACAACATTTCAGTACAAGCATCCATGTGAATGCCTAGTGAATCCTACTGGAAGCTGGATCCAAGTGAAAACAATCAGCTGAATTGTGTTTCAGACTGACCAGCTGCCCTGCTCTGTATATGATGAGATTCATTGGTGCCTGTGTGGACACAGGGTAGCACCTGGGAGGAGGTTGAGCAGGGAGCAGGGCTTTTCCAGCATCAGAGCTGGATTGGTGGCACACTGAGCTGACACTGGGGTGAACTCTGCAGTGGTCTCTGAGGGACCTCTTGTAGATGGCAGTAGAACCCTTCCAAGCACTGGAAATCAGCACAGTCCTGATGTGTAGTGATGAGTTCAGGTACCAAGATCTTTGTAGCTGTGTCTCAGTGGAGGAAATTGCACCTGAATGTAATGTTCTGACAGTTTGGGGTTCTGTTTGTGTTTTATTATAACTCCTTTTTGTTCTCTCATCTTTTCAATCTAATACTCCTTCTCTTGTTTTCTGTCTTGTTGGACTGCTCTTTCTAGCCCTCTTTCCTCCCCTGCTGCTAGCCCCAAATTCTGCCGAAATACTTTGCCTAGGAGA
The DNA here is from genome assembly GCA_013399835.1 of Leptocoma aspasia. Classification (NCBI taxonomy): domain Eukaryota; kingdom Metazoa; phylum Chordata; class Aves; order Passeriformes; family Nectariniidae; genus Leptocoma; species Leptocoma aspasia. The sequence continues at coordinate 569,321 of VXAX01004541.1, read as the reverse complement.
CAGGACAGGTAATGCTGTCTCAGGACAGGAGTATGCTCAAGGCTGTAGGCTTTGTTGCCCATCTCAGTGAAGCAAATTGTTTTGTGCCAGACTGTGCTCAGTTGAGTGCTCTGCTGTGTTCATCATCCAGGTGTGAACTGACACAAAGACATGCCAGTGAGAGTCCCTGCAAACACCCATCTACCCACCCAAACCAATCTGGAGAGGGGCATGCAGCACACTTGGCATGTTTTTGGTGTTGCTTTTGTTTCTGGGAAGGTCCTTTGGTTTGGGGGGTATTTTTAACCCACCCTTCTTATCTTTGCCAAAGGCAATTTGAAAATCATGCCCTTTTTTTTTTTTTTTCCTACGAATCTAAACTCTCACTAGCATTTCAGCATTCCTCTGGCATGCTGCTTTTCCCACTGCCTTTTCTGGCCTGTCCTTTTTGTTGTGAAGTCCCTGTGTCATTCAGTGTCGTCAGTCTCTTAGTGCAGCTTGGCTCATGAGTGTTTTTCAAGTTCTTAGGTACATTCATCCTTGTGCAAATAAATGCTGAAGTTAGGAAAAGATGACACAAATCTAAACATTCCAGCTCACTTTGGCTCACTGATGTAATTTTTATCAGTCCCATACTGTAACTTAGCTATAAGGGTTGTAATTTAATTAATTTACTTAAGCACAGGGATAATTTCTTTAAAAACAAATTAACAGGCTCTGCTCATCAGTTGGAAAAACATAAACTGAAGTAGTTGAGTTTTGGGCAACTGATAGTCCATTTTACTTTGCTAATGGAACTTAGGCTAGGATTTGGAAATGTAAACAGTCTGGGCTCAATACCTCTGTACAGTAATTGGGTGCATTCCCTAAATGGTGTCTGCTGAAAGAAATGATGGGAAGGTGGTTTGGATTTGAAGATTCCCATCAGGTTTTACCAGTAGCCTGCTGAAAAGTGTATTTTTAAACACCCATTCGATGTTTAAAGATCCATTTTTGTTCATTGTGGGTAGGAGAAGCAGTGAAATGAGGTTGTGAACAGATGTGGTTCATTGGCATGGTAGCAGCTGCATGTTTGTGCAAACCCCACCTGGGTGAGGAGGTCTGTGCATGTTTCTCTAGGGAGGCCCCAGCACCTTTTCCTCTGAAAAAGTGATGCAGATGTTTGTACGTCCTTCGTCCTGGTCTTACTCCTTCCCTTTTGTTCTTCTCTGAAGTTCTTTTCTTTTAACTTTTCTGCAGCGACCCACATCTTGATAGGAACACTTTGCCTAAGAAGGGACTCAGGTATTGGTGTTTCCACATGGTTTAACATCTTCTGTGGTGGCTTTGGAGTTTGCTTTGTGTTTCTGTCGTGGCTGGTGGTGATGGTCGCAGTTTGCAAGAGGTGGCAACAATACTCTTTCTTTCTTGCTTGCTTTCTTTCTTGCTTTCTTTCTTGCTTTCTTTATTGCTTTCTTTCAATCTTCAAGGAAGGCCATTGACAACTGTGCTTTTTTCATCCAGTGGCCTCACTGCTTGAGCAAGAACTGTGGCTTTTGCTGGCTTAATTGCTAGAAAACATCTTGAACCATCCCTGGGCTTGATTTAAAAACAGTGATGTTGCTATTTCTGTGGCTGTTACATGGAATGACCTGAGATAGTTCTTTAACCCTGGGAACCTTGGTGTTTTGATATAAATAGAAAAGCTTTACAGGATCATGCCAAACCTTTCAGGATGAAATTGGACGTATTAATTAAAAAAAAAAAAATTGCATCAGAATACCTACATCTGTAGGGCTCTACTTTCGTAGAAAATAACAAAAAAAATCACCAAATAAACTTTCAGCAGTTGTCTTCTCACATATTTTGTGCATCTGTAAGGTAGTGATTTTTATAACAGATCTTTTTTTTCCCATTGATACAAGCAGTTCTAGCCAGAATTATTATTAGCTATGTTAATTAAATGCTTTACATGTTAGAGAATTTACAGAATGTATCTTTGACAATTTAGGAGATTCAGCTTCTGAATTGCTTAATGTAGTATCTGGGATCACTGCCTTGGAACTGCAGCTGTGATTTTTTTCTGTGCTATGCATCTTGTTCTTCACAGCAGCCTTGTCCCGTGAAGCTGAGTACTTAAAGCCTTTCTTCAAATGGCAATTTGTTTTAATGTTTTTGTGGTCCTCATGTATGTCTCTAATAAATACTCTCTTCTAAGACCAAAACATTTGAGTGCTTAAGAGGTAGGTATTAATGCTGAAAATAAAAATAAACCTGTATTGTATTAAGGTAACATGGCTGTTTAAAGCCCCTTTCTCAATAAACTGATCTATATACAAAGTTTAGGAGATGCCAGTTGTCAGGGACTGCTGCTGAAGTGTTGAGGCATAAGCAAAAGAAGGAATGTATTTTTTGAAAGCAGTTTGACTTCTTAAATTATTGCAGTGTTCCCATTGATTTAAAATAGTCTTAATAAGTGCTATCTTACTGTAGGGTATTTACTTGAAGGGAATCAAATTAATTAAATAGATAATATCAGCAAATAATAGGCTCTAAGTTGTTGGAATGAGAGCTAGTAACTCATAAATATTTGTCCAAAGGCAATGGCACAGCCCAAGACAGGCACTGAATTCCATCAGCAGACAAGGGTTTCCATGATGCTCTAGCTGTTGATACCTGTACCCCATCACGTAGCTCACATAACACCTGTCCTGACATACCTATTTTTCACACATACACACAATAAATCAAGCTTAAGCTGAAGCCAGTGGGTGTTTTGCCACTGATGTTGGCATAGACCATGTTTCTGCTATTTTCATTGCCTTCAGAAAAGGCTAAACATAGTCTCCTTTATGATGTTTTAATGCTATTAATTTTGAACTAAATGGGATACACCTCCACAGGCCTTATATGAATGTCTCTGGAATATGAAATATTCATATATTTCAGCTTGTTGTCACAGCTTGTTGAAAAAAATCTTGATAATGGCTTGGTTGACTTGAATTTGGTTATAATATCACAGAAAGTCAGCTAAGATTATTGGTGTACCAAAGTATTTAAATATGTTAGAATTTTGGCATAACTTAGGGAAAGGTTTTCCAAGTTACAGTTTTATTTTTAAATCATATGATGTGGCACACACTACATTTTATCGTACAGTGCTACACTGCCCAGCTTTTTATCTGTAACTTTTGGTTCACTCTGGTTTGGTTACACCTGAAGCCATAGGAAAGAAGTTTGTGGTTTGGTTTTTTGTCCTAAAACAGAGGTGAAATGAATTAGGAACATCTTGGAAGAGCTTGGAGCAGCTCCTTAATTCAGAAATCTATTTGGTTTGCATTATTTAATCCTTTAATTTCATATGAGGATGCTTCCATTTTTCTTTCTCTCTCTCTCCCATGCCAAGCCTTGTGACATTTCATGGTTGTTTGTTTGTTTGTTTGTTTTTTAACAAAAGAGTCAAATAAATATCAAAATTCATAGTGGAGAACCTGTTTGTTTTTGCAGGTATACTCCATCCTCCCAGCTCCGTAGTCAAGAGGATGCAAAGGAATGGCTCCGGTCCCATTCGGCAGGAGGGCTGCAGGATACTGCTGCCAATTCTCCATTTTCATCTGGATCCAGCATAACATCACCCTCTGGAACTAGATTTAACTTCTCCCAGCTTGGTGAATAATTATCTGTTTGAATAATCACGGCAATGCATTGTGTGTCCTGAAAGCTCCATGTTACACAAGATAATTTTCTTTCAGCAGCTCCAAGGCCCACATTGAACCTGAGGAAACACTTTCACTGAAATGAGTCTGACTAATTAGCATTATTATCNTTATGACTTTCAAAGGCCACTTAATTATTAATAATTAATATTATTATTTAAAATAAATATATTGTTTATTATAACTAGCTGATATATAATAATTATGTGCAAAATAGTAGCTTGTACTTGTGAACTTCTTGTGTGATTTTGGAGCAGATTGCACAGTCACTTATTTCTAGTGTAGTTTTGAGTTGCAGTAATGACATTTGACTTTCTTTGAGTGTTCTGGAAAGAAACACATTCAATATGTGGATTTAAATAAACTGACATTTAGCAAAATTTCAGCTGAATATACACACAGTGTGGCTACATTTCCAACAGCTAGAAAACTGTCAGGAAAGTTCATGAAATTAAAAAAAAATAGCCAAAAAGTGTTGTCATAGGCCCAGAAGCTTAACTCTTTATGCAGAATGCTGGAGATTATTTGTATTAGCTTCAAAAGGTATTGGGCCAGAAACAGCAATGNAGCTTAAGCTGAAGCCAGTGGGTGTTTTGCCACTGATGTTGGCATAGACCATGTTTCTGCTATTTTCATTGCCTTCAGAAAAGGCTAAACATAGTCTCCTTTATGATGTTTTAATGCTATTAATTTTGAACTAAATGGGATACACCTCCACAGGCCTTATATGAATGTCTCTGGAATATGAAATATTCATATATTTCAGCTTGTTGTCACAGCTTGTTGAAAAAAATCTTGATAATGGCTTGGTTGACTTGAATTTGGTTATAATATCACAGAAAGTCAGCTAAGATTATTGGTGTACCAAAGTATTTAAATATGTTAGAATTTTGGCATAACTTAGGGAAAGGTTTTCCAAGTTACAGTTTTATTTTTAAATCATATGATGTGGCACACACTACATTTTATCGTACAGTGCTACACTGCCCAGCTTTTTATCTGTAACTTTTGGTTCACTCTGGTTTGGTTACACCTGAAGCCATAGGAAAGAAGTTTGTGGTTTGGTTTTTTGTCCTAAAACAGAGGTGAAATGAATTAGGAACATCTTGGAAGAGCTTGGAGCAGCTCCTTAATTCAGAAATCTATTTGGTTTGCATTATTTAATCCTTTAATTTCATATGAGGATGCTTCCATTTTTCTTTCTCTCTCTCTCCCATGCCAAGCCTTGTGACATTTCATGGTTGTTTGTTTGTTTGTTTGTTTTTTAACAAAAGAGTCAAATAAATATCAAAATTCATAGTGGAGAACCTGTTTGTTTTTGCAGGTATACTCCATCCTCCCAGCTCCGTAGTCAAGAGGATGCAAAGGAATGGCTCCGGTCCCATTCGGCAGGAGGGCTGCAGGATACTGCTGCCAATTCTCCATTTTCATCTGGATCCAGCATAACATCACCCTCTGGAACTAGATTTAACTTCTCCCAGCTTGGTGAATAATTATCTGTTTGAATAATCACGGCAATGCATTGTGTGTCCTGAAAGCTCCATGTTACACAAGATAATTTTCTTTCAGCAGCTCCAAGGCCCACATTGAACCTGAGGAAACACTTTCACTGAAATGAGTCTGACTAATTAGCATTATTATCTCCTGTGCCCAAAGGTGCCATACTTTGCACTAACTTTGAAACTGCTTCTCTGGGAGTAATCAGATTGCTTAATATAAATTGTAAGCTTTATAAAATATTCAGTGGAGCTGTCAGTTAGTTTCACACACTGGGCTGCTTAGAGGATGTAAGATGTTGCCTGCAGATGTTGCAACATGTATAATTCTCTAAAATCCAAGCATTTTACTTACTGTATGTACCAGTCTCATCAGTTTGGTATTTTATCTTTTTCAAGTGGCTTGGTGGAAAATTGCAGAAACCTCAATCAAGGAATATATAAAAGTCAGGGGAGTTTCAAGTCAGAAAAACTGCTATTCCTCCACTTAATTTCATTGATAAATACACTTTAAATGAAGGAAACAATAAAAGCTGATTGGTAGGATCCATGAAGCATTGCAGGTTTTAGTTGATCCTATCAGCAGTTGAAATAACCTGATTTAAAGTGCTAGTGGTGCTCATCCCTGGTGGGCTGGTTAAATATTACTTAGTTGCTTTGCAATTTCTTCAGACTTGTAAATTTTGTCTTTNCAAACAAACAAAAAAAAAAGAAAACATGTTTTTCTATGTTCTTAAGAATAGAGGTTAGAGGTATTGGAGTTTAGAGGGGTTATTGGATTTAATTTAAGAGCAAATGGTGGTATGAAAGTCAAGCACCTGTAAACTGAATTATCCTGTCTTCTACAATAGTCTGGATCAGTTGGTGGTCGATATAGAAACAGGCAATGACAGCACACCAAGAGGAACCTGCCCAAATGAACAATGATTTTGTTCTCTTTTTTTACCCACGAATCAAGTAATTCTTAGTAAATAGCAGGCGTAATTTTAGCACAAAAGTTCTTTCAAGAAGTGTGAGATTGGAGTACTTTTGTACTCTAAACACTGGCTGGGAGAATATTGGCTTTTATGGCAAAATTAATATTTACAGTTCTCAGGACATCATAGTGGAAAGAAAGTTCTCAAATATACAGCTATTAGGAAACTAAAGCTTTTACATTTGTGAGCAGAATACATAGAAAAATGTCATTGTCTTAGAACTTGAAGGCTTTGAAGAAGGTAAGTCCTACTCTATATAGACAAAATACTACCATTTTTTTGTGGTAGAACAGCTCCAAATTGGTGGAAGAACAGCTCCAAATTAAATGAGGGGTTAATTAGTTCATGCCTGTGAGGTGTTAGTGACTGAGGTTGGTTGTGGAAGCACAGACATATCACCCAGCATTTAAAATGACCTTCTTTTACTTGAGTTTTCACATTCACTAGCTGTCACACTAACACGCAACACGAGTCAGAGAGACACAGCAGAGCCACACCAAGAGAAGGCAAGGAAGAAGAAGTTTTATTTTGATTTTCGTATTATATAGAGTTTAGGGAACGACCATCGATTGGAAGGTGAAGTTACCACCTCTCCAACCACACTGGTCAGTGACAAAGTCCATCAAACCTTTCTCCTCCGAGAAGAAAGAATGAAAAACAAAAAGACAGTTAGAAAAACATGTGCATGTTTACAAAAAGCAGTGTGATAAACTCCATCACAAGAATGGAAACATCAGAAGGCTGAAAACCAGAGTGACACACTAGCCTTGTTTGCACACCCCTTACCTGGAAAACAACAAAGCCCGGAGAAGACAATACCAAAAATTTTTGTCTTAAATTAGTGTCACTCTCATTTTTCAGCCTTCTGATGTTTTCATTCTTGTGATGGAGTTTCTCACACTGCTTTTTGTAAACATGCACATGTTTTTCTAACTGTCTTTTTGTTTTTCATTCTATCTCCTGGGAGGAGAAAGGTTTGATAGATTTTATCATTGACCAGTGTGGTTGGAGAAGATGTAACTTCACCTTCCAATTGATGGTTGTTCCCAGAACTCTATATATTGTGAAAACCAAAATAAAATTTGCTTCTTCTTTACCTTCTCTCAGCTGTGTCTCTGCGTTTTGTGTTGTGCACTCGAGTGACAAATTAGGGGGGTGACGGGGGGAGGAATATTTGGCCGGTATTGCCCCAAAAAGAAAGCATCAAAAAGCCCGTTTTCAGCAGTAAGAGTGTGTTTGTTGGTGGCTTTGCAGCGAGCCCCACCAGCGCGGCGCAGATGAGCCTGTCCAACCCCAGCATGCTGCGCACGCACAGCCTGTCCAACGCCGACGCGCCCCACGAGCCCTACGGCGACACGCGCCTCCGCAACAGCTCCGTGTCCCTGGACGAGAAGAGCCGCACCATGAGCCGCTCCGGCTCCTTCCGTGATGGCTTCGAGGAGGGTCAGTGAAGCCCTGGCTTTTGGTGGTGCTGGGAATGCTCTGAGGGTGGGCTTGGCACGGGAACGTGGCGCTGCGCGGTCCGAACGCGGCTTTCGCGGCGTTGGGGAAAACCGTAGTCCTGGTTGTGGTTGTTGTGTTGGCTTGGTTGTGACCAAGTGTGGCTGTGTTCTCACAGCCAGAGAGAAGGTTTAGAGATAATAAGTGAGTTTGTGAAGAAGAAATGTAAACAATAGTTAAGTTTAGAGACAGTGTCTTTGGAACTGCGTTAGCTGAAGCCACCAATGAAGTCAGATAAATTACCATAAGACCAATCAGCTAATGGCAACTATCAGTATTATAAAAGTAGTGTATTTCAAATAAACTTGTTCTTCATATTGTCACAGTTAGCTGGTGAGTTTCTGTCTTGCTCGACTGCGACAACCAAGCCCATGGTAAAGTTTCTGTTTCCTATCTGGCCAGCTGGTAGGGCTCTTCTTTGTTTACATCTCTGTTGGAAAAATAATTCAACAAGGAAGAATATAGGGAGGCAGGCCAGAAACTACTATTATATTCCCTGAATGAGTCCATTTGTGGCCTTATGCAATATTGCCTCACTTTGGGCTTTCCATCTTGAAAACCTTAAGGGGAAAATTCAAATAAAGAAAAGTGAAAAGGAGATCTTAAGCACAGAACACCTGTGATAGAAAGTTAAAGTAGGAGTCTTCAGCTTGGAAGGTGATGGCTGAAGGGATGTGTGTTGAATTTGGTTTGTTAGGAAGAGATTCCATTCCTTCTCTTAGCACAGTGGCGTGGAGGCACTCAAGGAACTCACTGACTGACTCAGCAGCAGGTCTCAAACAACTGCAAAGAATTACATTGCTGAGCACAAGAGAATTCTTCATTGCAGACAAAATGTGTCAGTGGATTCAGTAGCAGTTAAGTGAGTTAATGGTAGAGAGGTCACAGCAGCCAAAATAATGGTCTGACTTGCAGTTTCCATCCCTGGAATTTCCATCTCTGCTGATTCCCAGAAGGTGCAAAGATGTACCTGGGGAATAATTACCATGTATCTGTCTCCTCTTTGCATTCTTTTCAGTAAACATGAGTTGTGGTTGCAGCCAGGGCTGGAGCACACCATTAGGCAGAGCCTGGGTCTGACTCACACCATTTATTTTTATGTTCTTAGTGCAGTGGAGTCCTTAATGTCCAACTAGAAAGATCATTTTAATTGAAAATATGATTACCCAGAGAAAGCGAATGTGTGTGAGGTTTCTTTTTTACTTTCTTGTGGGTCTTCTAAATTATCTTAAATTCCTTCAGAAGCCAACTTAGACCTTGTTTACTTGTCTTTCCAGTATTGCCTTAGGATATAATGTCAGTGGGAAAGCAGAACCCATTTATTACGAATGTAGAATTCCAGTAGGTAATTAAAGCAAAATGGCAGTCCAGACTTACAAGAAAGAAAAAGTGATTTTATGCTATTTCATATGATTTGTGTTCCGTTACCTGAATTTTGAATGAAAGTTTCAGTTCAGCACTATTTGTTTCCAAAAATAAAAATAAGGGAAAAGTAATTTTGCATGTTTCAGTAGCAGAAAGAATAGCTTCAGGTACTTTTTTCAATAGTGTAATAAAGAATGAAATGATACTATATTTATTTGTAAATCCTGATGCCTGAGTGATGGTAACAACCTTGGGAATCACAGAATAGTTAGGGTTGGAAGGGACCTCTGAAGATCATCTAGGCCATCAGTGTATATGTATGTCCTTTATTGAATTTAAATGCAAAAATTGCTTGAAACTAATCCTTTTCCAGGAAGTTTTGTAGCTATGTTTTCACTGTTAATTTTTTTTATGAGAGAACAAACTTTGGCTTGTTAAAAAAAGTCATTGCTTTAAAGAAAGACTAAGAAACCCTGAAGGGAAAGGGAATGCTGGGCACTGATACAGCTCCCTTAAGTCAGCAGAAGGAGGATACAGCTGCATTTAGAGGACAATTCACAGCCCCAAAATTAGACAATGTTTTTTTACTTCCACATCTTCTCCTGGAGCATCTGGTTACACACTGGAGCTGGGTGTTGTGATTTTCTCAGGACATTCCCATCTTGGTCTGCTGCTTAAAAAAATTTAAAAAGACCCTCAATCTCACCTAAAACTGAAGATTAAATACTTAGAATTAATTTTGTAATCTCTTCTGCATTTCTTGTTTTTTTTTTTAAATCTCAAGTAAGCTCTTTTGCAAGAATTTTAAGATAAACTGTCCAGAGAAATATTTATCTCTGAAGAGATCTTCATCAAAGCTTTTTAAAACTTTCTTGGCCACTCCTAATTTTCCCAAACAAACAAGTATTATGAGAATTTTAAAACAGCTTTACTAAATCCAAAGTTATGGATTGTATCAACTGGCAATGCATGCTTCAAACTGTACATTATTGGTGCAATAGTATAATTAAGTTTATGATGGATGATGAAATTTGTGAAAGTATTTCTTCAGCAGATTGGTGGTTGACAATGGATGATTTATGATGATTCCACTCTGTGGTTAGTACACTTATATTCATTGTGTTTATTTTCTTTCCTTTAGTGCATGGTTCTTCTCTCTCTTTGGTGTCCAGTACATCATCTATTTATTCCACAGTGAGTATAACAAAATAAAGAGTTTATTTATTCATCAAAATTATTGAATTGACTGGTCTTGCTGTGCTAGTTTTGCCATTCAAGGAGCAGAAAAAAGCAGTTTTCATTTGACTGTGTTCTGAATGCTAGCTAGGAAAGGAATGTTTATGTTCTTGAAGATACCTGTGGATATTTGTTACACTGAACACAGACTTCAGTGGCCTAAAAGCAACCACTGATTTTTTGAGTCTGTATTTTATCTCATGCTAAGTAGGTTTTGCTACAAAGCACCTCAGTAGATACGAGGAGATGTGAACTTCATTCCTTACAGCATCCCAAAATTTGCTGGATAAAGTCGTCCCATCCTTACATTAATGGTTTGCTACTAAGTGGACTAAGTTTAAGTCCACTTTTTAATGCACAAATATTAATAATTCTAAAAAAAGGCCATTTAGTCACTGTGCTAGTAACATTTTTCTCCACAAGTATGTATTCATTTGGGTTATCTGATCCTAAAATTAGGCTTACTGGAGTTTGAAAATAGCAGGGGAGCGCTCAGAGCTTCAGGTTCCTGCACTTGCTGCACGAGTGGCCCCAACAGTTATTGTTGTGCTCTCTTCATTAACAAAGGACTCTTGACAATAATATTAGAAGGTTAAATATGATTTATTAACATGACTTTATAATTTAAAGGATTTTGGGTTATTATCTGCCCAGCACGGAGCATCTGAAGCTCCTGCTTCAAGCTTCATCTAAGGAATGTTAGAATAGCTTACACAATTAGAGATAATAACTTTTCACTTCATAGGTTGAAAAGAAGAAAACTCTTATTTCCCACTATCAAGAAACAGGTAGAGAAATCTAAATGTTCTTAAACACACATCAGAGATTTTGTTTACAGAAACTTATACAGAGTAAAAACAATAAAAAATACTTTCCCATAAAAATTTTTTTTCTACAAGCTTACATACAAAAAAACTTACAATATGTTCTTACAACAAACTGTGTGTTTGGATGGGTGTAATTTTCCTGGTGGCTGGTAGTGACCATGTTTACTTAGAAACAGTGCAGTGTGTGACTTCTACCCCATACTTCTCCTTAGCTGGTAACTGTGGTTAGAAACAGGCCATAGTAGCCACAGTTCCATCATGCTGACCACAGTGGATGGTCAGTACCTCCACTTGGCATCCTCACAGCTGGCTGTGTGTCCTCACTGTTTCATTGCCACAGTGCCTAGGCAGCACCCAAGTGGGAGGGATTTTTAAATATTTTTTTTTCACATCACTTTGGAATGCAAAAATGTGACCTCCTTCCCGTGGATAGCTGAGCATGGGATGAAGGGAATTGCCTAGGATCAGCCAAATTCTGTGGCAGTCCAAGTTCTGTGGCAGTCCTGGTTCTTCAGAGCCTCATGCAGTCCCTCATGGACAGAGCCAAGACTTCTTCACACTTCCCTGGCTGAGTTCAGAGGTGCACTGGTCAGCAGGCTGGGAGGTGGAGCCCAAATTCCTCCCTGCAGAGGGAAGTACCTCCAGCAGCCTATTTTCTTTTCCCTTGAGAGTAAATAAATTAGGAGATTAAATTGGACTGAATATGGATGTGGGAATCCAAAATACGGAATTCACATTAGAGTTTTTGGAATACAAAAAGAGAATTTGCATAAATTTGTCAGGCTGGTTATGCTGTAATATCCTCACATCCTTTCTTTTATTTTACAGCCTGAAGAGAAGTGCCAGTCAGAGGTAAGAGCACATCCTTTTTGACAAGCATAAATGACACTGTGCATTGTGTGTCTTGCTGTTTGATTTCTCCTTGTTATGATGCACTCAAGTGCTCTCTTAAAACCCACAGATTCGCAAGCTGCGGAGAGAATTGGATGCATCCCAAGAAAAAGTGTCAGCTCTGACAACTCAGCTGACTGCTAATGTGAGTGCAACTCTGAGGGCAAACATTATCCTGGAATGCATTTAATGCAACAATTAGCACCCAGTTTTTTAAGTGACAAAAATATTCCATATGTATAACATTCAGTTCGTATTACTGATGTGTTTAAAGAAATAACATGTGTGGGACATGTCCAAAAACAGCATCCTCTGCCCTACTAAATTATCTTACACCTTTCTTTAAAAACTGAGTTATAATACTAATTTGGCTTTGTAAGCCATCTTAAGATCCTGAGAAGATCATTGAGGACAGGGTCTCTTTTTATGAATAGTGTGTTGCTTTGACATTTGGATGGGATGAGATACAGATAAAGATTATAATTGGTAGGAATAAAAGTTAATAGAAACTTGGACTGAAATGCATTATGTTTTTCTGTTGCGTAAAGATGTGGGTTAATGGCAAGGTAGATAATACTGGCATAAGGAGCTCTGGAAACTAATTTAAAGTTAAGCCTGAAAACTGAGATACCTGACTTTTTGTCAGTGTGGACAATACTTGTGCTTGTTCCTTTCAGGAATTTGAGGGATAAGTAATTCAAGATGCTTGGGGAAAAAAAAAAAAATACTTGGAATCCAGGAGGTGTTGAGGCAATACTGTATGACCCTGAGCAAGTTTATTTGTGTGTTCTGTGCTACAGTCACAGATAGCAGGAATCTGCAACACAGAAGCTTGCAAGGAAAATAAGCAGTTCTAGAGTAAATAAGCTGCAGATGAATAGTCAGCAGATCAGATCATACTGACATCCTGGTTTATGGGAATGAATAAACAGCAGAACACGTGCTGCTTGAAGGGAACTTTCCTGTCCATCAGCTCTTGGAATTGGGGGAGTGCAAAGCTTGGGAGAGGAAAGGACAGGTTTCACCTGAGCAGTATCACAGGAAAGGTTCGAGGGGAAATCTGTGCTGTCCACTGCAGGCATCACAGTGCTTCATCCAGCTTGAAAATGGGGTCAGAAAACCAAGAACACAGTTACAACAGAGAAGTCAAATAAAAGGGCTTTGGCTGCGTGAAACCACTTAGTCACTGTCCCAAGAGGAAAAGAAAACAGTTTAAACATCTTTCAAAAGTTAAATCTTACTTTTGCCTTTCAAATACAAAGGGGATGGATACAGGAGTTGGTTTTCCCCCAGAAACTTCTTTTACTTGTGGGAAAGCAGGACCAGATTCTCTTGCATGGGTTTTTAATGATGTTGTTAAATAACCCAGCTTGTGCCCTTCAAACAAAGAACTTGTCAGCTGAGCAGCTCATTTGGCTCTGCCTTGGCTTTATTGCAGTCTCCTTCCCACAGTTCAGGGTCACTGGGCTGGTGCTCAGCACAGGCTGCTCACTGCCTGGCCCAGCTGCTCTTCATCTGCCCAAGAATTTCTGTGTGGTTACTACCACTCTCTTTGTGGAGAACCGTTTTTAACGTGCACTCCTATATGTTTTTGTTTGGATTCGGGTCATTTGGGTTTTTGTGGGTTTTTCTTCTTTTTCTCAAAAAAAAAAAAAAAGGTGCATCATTTATTATTTTTGTAATATTCCATTTTTGCTGTAGTTCACTTTGCTAAAATTTTGCAGAGTTTTATTCATGCTATTTAAACTTCTCAGACTTGGGTCTGCCCCTGATTTGTCCATAAATTGGCAACAGAGATGTTGCTATAACTGTCCTACTATTAAATTTCAGTCTCCAGCCACATCTTTCCAGAGAACATGCCCTTTTTCCATGTAAAAGGCAAGGTCTGTCCCCAAAAAGATTGAGATTAATAAATGCTATTAGTTAAGACACTTGAACGTTTCCTTTAGACATGATTCCTTTAATAAAACGCCATTAAAACTTAGACAATTCAAATTAATCTCTTCAATTTACAGTTTTTTTCCTGAATTTCCTTGCATAGACACTGCAGTTGTTGATGCTTCTGAAGCCATCAAGGGCATGAATTTGAAATTATTTTGCTCCAGCTGTAGAAAGTGAAGATACAGTTTTTTCAATAGCTCACTGAACAATGTCGAGATAGGAATAATTGCAAGATCCGGTTTTGAAAGAGCAACTGCTTTTTAAGGCTCAGATCAAAGCATTAAGGGTTTGTATCCTGTTACTAATCCATGCAGTCCTGCTTGCCCATTTATTTTTTGCTTTTGAAAAGCACTGCTGAGGATCCCCCAATATCAGCTTTGTTGTTCCCTGTTCATCCTCCCCAACGGAAGCTGTGCACTCTGTGTTTTTAAAATAAATATTTAGATTTTCCTACGTGTGTAGTGTTAGGTTTTGAATTGCTTTTTGCCATTTTCTCACAGTCTCAGCTCTGCTTATTTTCATAGGGGCTGATGGGAATGAGAGCTGCACATCCCCATGTTATTGTACTGCTCATGTTTGTTTTCATTGTGAATGTGAGAACAGTTATTTAGGATAAGTCAACTGTGTGCTGCTGCTGAATGAATCTGGAATAGCTCTGTGAAAGGTTTGGCTATTCTGTATTTTTTTAGGTGAGAAAATGTCCTTTTCTGCTTGGAAAGATTTCACAGTTTTTCTTGTCATTGTGCATATAGAATTATTTTTAATAGATAAATAAGTCTATTTTTTCTATGGTTAGTGTATATTATTATTCCTAATGAGACAAATATATATTGAAATATACCTTTGATCAGTTATGTGTGCACATGCATATGAATACCCATAAAACAGTGCCATGTCATGGCCCTAAAAATACAGTTTCTTATATTCTTTTCTGTCTTCTCAGTTTACTTTTCCTTCCTTTTGCTTCTCAGTCATTTTCAATTCCTAGCTGATGTCTTTCATGTAATGGACACTGTGTTCTCTGTGCTTCCTGGGAAAAAGATTGGACATTCTTCTCCCAAGAAGCATGGAAAAATAATGTTTTTTCTTTCCTTGGGAAAAGAAAAAAGGGTAACTGGCCAAGCAGCAGGAATTTTGGGTGAGATGTAGCAAGCTGACCTTGGCTGGAGGCGAGGTGCACTCAAATATTGGAGAAGACTTTGAGTTAGATGCAGGTGTATCAGCTGGCAAAGCATCTGTTCTCCTGGTGGAATAAATACAGTGAGAACCTCCACCCCCGTGACTGCCAACATCTTTTTGCCTTAATTATCCACAAGGAAAATAGTGATATAGTTGGTGGGAAGTTTCTGCCTGACTCTTGTCTATACAAAAACTTGATTTATGTTTTATTGTTGGCAAGCATTTCCATAACGTGAGCTCTACTCATTTGGCGTTTTCTAAGCAGTGTTGTTTTCTCTGTGCCATTTACACAACAAGCAGTGCCAGGCACTGGGTGGGCTGATTAAATACCTGCAGAAATACTCCTTTTTGGAGAACAAACTCTTCCTGTGTGGTTTGATTTCAGGCTCACCTGGTGGCAGCGTTTGAGCAGAGCCTGGGGAACATGACGATCCGACTACAGAGCCTGACCATGACAGCAGAACAAAAGGCAAGCTTCAAAAGGATTTGGGAAGTCTTCATTTCTGTTTCCAGCATTGTTGCCCATGTTCCTTCTCTAGTTGTGTGGGGGGAGGAAAAGTCACATACACAATTTGCCTTAGCTCCCTCATTTGTGATGACAGAGTAAATTGTAATGAAGAATTCGTATGAAACGCTATTTTTCTGCACTGGGATTTTGCGGCAACTGATCAGGTTATTCCTATCAATTGTTGCTTTGGACACAAGTCTTCAGTATTGCATATTTCTGTAATATATTTCATCCCAATGCATCCATACACAGGCATGTTTGCAAGAAACACCAAGAAGAATACTTACAAGACTGGCAGCATTGTGTTTTTGGACAGTGTGCTTGAATAAACATTATTTCTGCATTACAGAACACATGCATTTTTTGGTATCTTAATACCCAAAATTTTTCAACCCGTTGAGGGTGTGCTTCCTGAGGTATCCCAAACTTCATTTTCACCTCCTTGTACATATATATTCCATAAATTCACTATGAACTACCAAAACTTAGATGGAAAAACAGCTTATTTGGTGTTCTTCTCTCATGTACCATCTATTGGTTTTTTTTTCCTTATTCAAGGACTCGGAACTGAATGAGTTAAGGAAGACAATTGAGCTCCTGAAGAAACAAAATGCTGCTGCTCAGGCTGCCATCAATGGAGTCATCAACACACCTGAGCTCAACTGCAAAGGTGAGAGACAAGCACCACATACAGAGACTCCAGGGCTCCCCAGTCAGACTTCAGCCCTCTGGGTAATAGCTGTAAATGTAAGTGTAAATGTAAATGATGGTAAATGTAACCATCAAAGTTACCCAGAGACCAGAGTAACCCAGTAATTTACACTGGGATAAATTGCTGAAGGAAAAGTTTGAAGGAAAAGTTTGAAGCATCTCAGATTTTAATCTCGTCACGAGAAACAAGGATTTGAAATATGCAATGCATCCATTGGGATGGGACAAGTGATGGGACAAGTGATTGTCAGAGTGCTGGTTTCCCTAAATGTTTCTTCAGCATTGCATGATTAGTACAATTGGTGAAATTTCCCTGATAATTTAGACACTGCCTCCGTTCCTGTCCAGGTCCTGGAGCTGCTCAGCCCGCGGACCTGCGGATCCGGAGGCAGCACTCCTCTGACAGTGTCTCCAGCATCAACAGTGCCACCAGCCACTCCAGCGTGGGCAGCAACATCGAGAGTGACTCCAAGAAAAAGAAGAGGAAGAACTGGGTGAGTGTGCTCTAGCAGGCTGTGTGAGGTTTATGTGACACTGTCAGGACATGCACGGTGAGATCCACCCGGCTGCTCCTTCCTGCCTCGTGCTGCAGGTCAGCACAAGGACTGTGCACTGCCTAAATCCTGGGTAAACTCTCCTGTGAAGGCTTAATTGAGTTGTAAGCGATGTATATCCTTGTGTTGACTCTGCATAGCAGTGAATTTTAGCTTGACAGCGAAAAGTCTTAAATTAGAAATAGCTGTCAAAGATCAGTTCTGGCTGAAGGGGTCTCCAGCCCCTTAAGGAAAATGTGGCATCTGTCATTAAAGTAAAACAAACCCACAAGAGAAGATCATTCTTGTGGGTTTTCTTTAGTTTTTGTCTCGTAGGGCTTTCTTTTAAGTGAACATATTAAGCAGTTTAAGAACTCTTTGTCCAGCATTAACTTGGACTGCTAAGAATAATATTAAAAAAATACCGATCTTTACAAATTTTTCATGACGGACATCTCTTTTGGAAGTTTTTGCATTACTTACCTGTCATTTCCCATTTTTCCCTCTTTGCTCATCATGTACTATGTACAAGGTACCCTGTACTGGAGGAAAGGTACATTATCTTCAACTCCATTTTCAATTAGACCATAACTGCCTTAGTGACCTAGTCTGATTGTAGCTTGGACTGAAGTCCCTAGATCCTTTATTGTAGCCAGTAAAGCAATCCACCCTTTTCTTCCCACTGAATTTAAATCTCCCTGGATCTCTTGGGTGTACAGATAAATCTGTAGAGATCTCAAATGTGGTTAGAGCTGGTACTGGTAAAAGCTTCATTTGTATTTGCACAATATCCTCTCAGAAATGTTGATGAAAGTCCTGAACTGTAAGAAAGAGCTTCCTGAACAAGTTCTTGTTTTTATTTCTCTTATCTTAGAGGTTTCATTTTGGTATCTCTTGGTATTGCCAGCTTCTTCACAAAAGAAGCATTTCCACTCTGCCCCTTAAATAATTGGTTGAATGGAAACAACATCATCTCCAAATTCTTCTTGTACTGTGTGTTAGTATACAGACAAAGTAAATTGCTGTAACTTTTAAATTTCTAGCAACCCTTAGTTTGTGACACAAAACTTTTGAAGCCATTAAGCCTTGGTTAAGATAAACACTTTTTAAAATTTTTGTTTAGCTTCTATTCTTTGTTACTGTAACCTAGTGGATATGGTCCTACATAGGCCTACATTTCTCATTCATCAGATAACTATTTTTGAAGAAGGTCAGGGGAACATTTCCTTATTATAAAGATAAATCAAGTTTTAATGAAGTAGAAGAAACAGGACAGTATCTTTATGTTGCTATTAAAAATTAGTACATCATTGCTGTGAAATGGAGATTGGAAATTAAAGCACTACTGAGAAGAATATGTGAGTTGAATCTGATTCACATATTCTTTATTCCACTAGTGCTGAAGTGGTGGAATCTCAGCTGATCTCAGCCAAGATCTTTGTGTTCTGTGTAGAAGCAATGCAGCTATCCATTCAGAGCTGAAAGATCAGATTTTCAACATTTCTCACTGGAGTCTTTGTCTAGCTTAAAAGCAGCTTTCAGCTCATATTAAGCCAGTCTGTGTACAGTATGTAATTTGCAATGGCATTAAAAGGTGTACACAGAGTATCCTGAGTGGGAAGGGAGCCATGAGAGTCATCAAGTCCAGACCTTGATTCCATGGGGGTTTAACTTTTAGGCCTCTCTAAAAGTGAAACCATATATCTAAGAACATTGTCTAAATGCTTCCTGAACACTACCTGTCGAATTGTAACTTTGGGGTAACATCAGTTTAATGGCATGAATATTGATTCTTGTTTGGAAAATGGCAGTCACATTACAGAAGGTTATTTTAGTTGCAGGTAGGTAGAGAAGTTGCAGTCTTTTGACGTGGTGAAATACCTGTTCATGCAAGGAAAAATACATTATTAACTTGGCTCTTAGCCAAAGCACTCTGCCTGAGCTAAGGAGAAAATGTAATTTAAATAGTTAAGAGGGTTTGGATCTGGTGTTTTCCTCAGGTAATGCAAAAAAAATGGCCATATGTGGTTTGAGACACCTGGTTTTGGAAAATACTGGGCTCTGGTTTTAAAGTAACTGTTTGTCTTTGTCAATCATTGGTCGTGTTTGTCTCAGAAACCCAAATCTTCCCTTATCAGTGGCTTTATCTGTTAAAACATGTCTTTTTTCCTTCCCCCCACTTCCTTTTGCTCGCCCTTCTTCCGGCAGGTCAATGAGGTAAGGAGGACCTACTTTAAACTGGGAGTACTCAGCTAACCCACCATTGACACCACTAACCCTTCCAGCACCACTCACCTGGGCTGGGCCCTGTGCCAGCACAGCTGCAAGCTGGCACCACGCTGCTGTAAAGCTTGTTGCACTGAACATGCTGTCAAATAGTTCCTAAAAAAATAGGAAGCATCCATAGCCACTCCTATTGACCTTATTAATCTGATCAAATAGTTAAGGGAAAAAAAAAGAGCTTTTTTTATTTTTCACCTGTGTTACTATGTATGTGAGTATGGCTGTAGCATCTGGAGTATTTGCATGTTGAGAGTTTTTGCTCTGTGGCTTTTTTTTTGCCTGGTTTCACTCTTAATGATGGACCTGCTGCTGTGGTCTTTTTTTTTTTTTTCCAGTTACGCAGCTCCTTCAAGCAAGCTTTTGGGAAAAAGAAATCTCCCAAGTCAGCATCTTCTCATTCAGACATTGAGGAGATGACTGATTCTTCCTTACCTTCCTCACCAAAGCTACCACACCACAACACCACTGTTTCAACACCACTGCTGAGAGCCTCCCATTCCAATTCCCTGTAAGTGGTTTTTGTAATTTTTAGACAGAAAATGGCATGGAAGGCATCTTGCTGCATTGGTAGAGGAAAGGCAAAGGACAGAAATGCTGAATTCATGTATTCAGAGATTTAAAGATGCATGAGCTGACTCCCAACCCAGTACCTTTCCATTAGTGTCCAGGAAGCCAAAAATCATTGAGTCAGTACTGAAGTGTAAATATTTCATTGGGTTGCTCTCTCAGCAGAATGTACTGAGTATCAAGATTATTATCAATATTATAACCAGGGTGACCTTGAGGTGCCAAATTAATTGGATCTCTTTCTGTTAATTAAACAAACCAGGTCAAATCTGGGATTTTGTTTCTCTTGTCTAAACACAGCACATATTGTATTAAGCTGCCGTGATAAGTTCCCAATTCTATTGACAAATTCAGATAAAGGAAAGGAAATCAAAGACTGTGGTTTAGTGATACAGATGAACTCATTTAACTGCTTGTGCTTGGTGAATGGAGATGATCCACCCCTCTTTCCTTCTGCAGCTCCCCAGACACCTGTGCCTGGTCCTTTCCATGGTCACCTGTGAAATAAAGTTTAACAATTCCCTTGCCATGCTGTTTTGAGTCTGAACTCACATTTTAGAACATACATGGAAAATTTAATAAAACAGCTTTTATGTTAATTCCATCAGTAGCTTTGTCACTTGAGCAGGATAAATAAATACAGAAAGTTTTAACAGGCAGTATTGTGAAACCTGTAATTACCAGACAGCTTCCTGACCTTGGGAGGTCATGCAGAGCTTCCAGCCTGATTTCAGAACAAATGCACTGGAGTAGTTCCCCTCCACTTGTTTTCACATGAAGAGGTGAAAACAATAGCAATAGTTTCCAGCTGTATAACAGTGATGAAATGTCAGTAGCAAAAGATAACCCCCCAATGATTTTTGTTTCAAAGCTTCTTCTGTCTCTTGAGCCTAACTCAGTGCTTTCCTGGTGACTACAGCAGGTTGTGCTTTGGAACTCGCAGGCCAGAAAATTGTCAAATGATGATCCCATCTGTCATCAGCCAAAATGCTGTGTGGGTACATCTCACTTTGCTGTGGAAGCCAAAAGGATAAACGTGAACAAAGAGTAAATATGTGAGCTGGGGGAACGGTAGAGCACAAGTAAAGCTAGTGTGTTTTGGATTATTGCCTTTTTGGTGGGGAAAACATCTCTCATTAAACTGATTTAGAGAAAGACATGTTAGGTAAAGTCTCCCTTAAAGTGTGCAGCTGTGTGGTTGATCTTTATACAGGTACATTTACAAGTGTGCTGAAATGTTGTTACTCACTCAGAAACTTTTTTTTTTGTGGGCGGAGGGAAGAAAAATGCCACCAAAATTTTTTTCAGCATGAGTTCTTTAAAGCAAGCAGGAATTTATCGTGCTTGAATAGGTGTAGAGTTCCAAAGCCCTCCAGAGCAGTTCAGGGAAACCCAGCTGTGCACACCTGGTAAGCTTTAAATCTGTCTGTGAACTCATCAATCTCCAACCAGCTGCTGTTAAATGCTTGCACCCCCTCAATTTATTTCGATTTTGGCTTTAGAAGTTTTCCTTTATAGCAACTACTGTGAAAAAAATGAAGACTATTGTCGTACTAGAGCATGACAAGAACACACAGACACTGCTCTTCTAGGCAGGAAAAAAGAAGGAAGTTTTATTTACACTTAGTGTTATATAGGGTTTTGTGAACGATTGTGGATTGGAGGATGAGGTTACTACTTCTCTAACTACACTGGTTAATGAAAAGGTCTATCAAACCTTTCTCCACCCAGGAGAAAGGAATGAAAACAAAAGACAGCCAAACATGAGCTGTGTTTACATAAAACTGGCGTGAGAAACTCCATCACAGAAATGAAAACAACAAGAAGGCTGCAAATCAGGGTGACAGCCTATCCAATAGTAGGGGATTTCAGAGAATTCTGTTTCGGTTGCTGATTAAAGAAAAACAACCCTCAAACATCTTTGTTTCATTAGACTCTAAAACTTCCATGACCTGTTCAATACCTGATTTGTACTATTATTGCTGTGGTTTGTGCAGTGACAAAGGACTCTTGGTAATTATATCAGAAGGCTAAATATATTTTATTAACATGATTTTATAATTCAATTGAAAGAATTTATAAAAGAATTGGGCTATTATCTGCACAGTTTGGAGCATCGAAGCTGCTGCTTCCAGCTCTGTACAAGGGATGTTAGAATAGCTCACACAATCAGAGATAACAACTTTTCACCTCATAGGTGAAAGGAAGAAAAACCCTCATCTCCTGTTATCAGGAGACAGGCAGAGAAACCTCTGTCCTTGAAACACAACTCAGAGATTTGTTCATAATATCTTATACAGAGTAAAAAACACTTTCTCATGGGACAAATTTTTCTGCAGGCCTGCATGCAGGGGAACTTATAATATGTTCACACAACATACTATCACTAATTCAACGAGCCGAAATCGCTCCCTGCCTCGAGCAGAATAAAAAGGGCTTTATTCCCCTTCTCCTGCCAAACCCTGGAGGAGCAGCAGGAGGAGGGGAACGAGCTGTGTTTGTGTGTGTCCTGCAGCATTTCTGAGTGCACGGACAGCGAGGCCGAGACGGTGATGCAGCTGCGGAACGAGCTGCGCGACAAGGAGATGAAGCTGACAGACATCCGCCTGGAAGCCCTCAGCTCTGCCCACCAGCTGGACCAGCTGCGTGAGGCCATGAACAGGATGCAGGTGAGCGTGGTTGTTCTTGTGCACAAGGGGTTACCAGTCCTCTTGGTTATGCATAAAGGCTTTGACTCCATGTATCAGGAGGCTTAAGATAGTTTTGCACTAACGTGCAACACGAATCGAGAGACACAGCATAGTTACAGCCATGAGAAGGCAAGGAAGAAGAAGGTTTTATTTTGATTTTTGTATTATATAGAGTTTTGGAAGTGACCATCGATTGGAAGGTGAAGTTACCACCTCTCCAATCACACTGGTCAATGACAAAGTCTATCAAACCTTTCTCCTCCCAGGAGAAAGAATGAAAAACAAAGAGACAGTTAGAAAAACATGTGCATGTTTACAAAAAGCAGTGTGAGAAACTCCATCACAAGAATGAAAACATCAGAAGGCTGAAAATCAGAGCGACAGCTCCATATTCAGTGCTTCTTTACAAAGCTTTGGTGCAATCCCTGTTCATGCTTTCTTCTCAGTGCCTAGTACAGGAATGCCCCTTATCATACTAAAGTGAAGTGCTGGTAACCAAGACCAGCTCCCTCCCACCGTTGGTCAGAGGGAGAGAGAAAAACACCAGATGTGCAGCCTTGAACAGGACACAGCTTAGAGAGATATGTTTATAGAATCTGTCTTGTTTCTCTTGGGAATAAAACCTAGCAGGCTTCTAGAAATTCAGAAAATATCAAGACGACAGGTGAGGAACAGCCACCCCACACCTGTGCTGATGTGGCCAGCCACCCTCACCCTGAAGTTTCTGAGTGCTTGCTAAAGGCTGTGTTTAGCTTTGTGCCAGTGCTAAACCTTCATTAAAAATCAGCTTGAACACCTGGCTTTGCTGCTCTCAGCTGCAGCTGTTTCAACCCCAAGATGGGGACAGCATTTTGTTGGCTGTCAAAATGTTTCCACGCTCTCTGCCTTAAGGTAGTTGCATTTCAGTGTTAGTGAATTCCCACATATTTAGGTATTTTAGGATACTTTGAAAAGTTTCACAGAAAGGACATTTTAATAATTAAAACATTTTGAAAACAGCATTTGTGCTAAACTACCATTTATTCTTAAGTTTCTTATGTTGCTGTCTTATAATCATGTTTTCACTGTGCCTTCTGATGTCTGACTTGTCTTTTCAAGAGTGAGATTGAAAAGTTGAAAGCAGAGAACGATCGGCTGAAATCTGAAAACCACGGCAGCTGTAGCAGGGCTCAGTCTCAGGTTTCCATCTCCTCCTCTCCCAGACACTCAGTGGGTCTCTCTCAACACAGCCTGAACCTCACGGAGTCAACCAGTCTCGGTGAGTTTAATGAGGAGGGTGGTGGGGCAGGTTTTATCCTGCACTTGGAAGGCTTGGGTTGGTTAGCCATGGAAAAATGAAGGATTATTAACAGCCGAGGTGTGGAAATATGTCACGAGCTGGCACAAAGCCTTCTTTTAAATATCGTCATAGGTCTGCTACACCCTCAGTCAGAGGTGTCCAATTATGACCTCAGCTCTGAAAAGTCATGTTTAAAGCCACTTAATGGTGCACATTTGCCAGGGGATATATCATAGGAAGGAAAATACAGAGTAACTGGCTAATAATTTTCAGTGACCTTCCCTTTTTAAGAGGGATATGTGGCAGGGAAGTCAGTCAGCCTGGTTCTTGTGTTTTACCTCGGGGCATGTGAAGCCCAGACGTGTTGTGTTTGACTACAGTAAACCAGAATAGCCTCCATTGTAACTGAGCTCCAGCTGTGAAGCTGTTGATGTTTCCTGCCCACAGACATGCTGTTGGATGACACTGGAGATGGCTCTGCCCGGAAAGAAGGAGGCAGGCACGTCAAAATAGTCGTCAACTTCCAGGATGAGATGAAATGGAAGGAGGTGAGTTGTGTTTCATCCCCAGCTTTGAAGTGTAAGTGACTTCGTGGGTGAAGTGAGGGAATTCAAGTTTGCAAAGGACTTTTGTAGTGGTTTTAGTTTGTTAATTTTACGGTTTTTCCTCAGCTTAACATTTGTGTTTGGCAGAGGCGTGTTTATGGTCACTACTTTTGTGAGACACTCTTCTTTTAAACTACGACAACTTTCAAGGATTTTCTCAGGAAAACAGTTCACTGGTGTGTTAATAGTGATAGAAAAGGCATTTGGCTACCCCAGCTTCCTTGGGGCTGCTGAGAAGGGACCAAAATGCCAGAAGGACCAAACTTATGGAAGAACTTGACAAATCCAAACTGGGAGATCTATACTGTATCATTTTAGTTCAAGTTGTCCCCTCTGTCACCTCTGGCACAAGTGCCCTGTTTAGAATGACATCTTTCAGATGTTTTCCATCCACAAGTATGTGAAAGAATCCTAAATACCCAAATAAATTGCAAATATTGTCACGTTGTCTCGTGTGTTTAATGTACTACATGTATTACACAGTCTTTGCCAAGCAATGGCCTTGCTATCTCACATTTTTGAGCACCTGTAAAAGTGTGTTTAAAAAGTAACTTCATGTCTTCCTGAGGGATGGACAAAAATCTGAATGATCACAAATAAAATGGACTCAGCAGATCTTTCCATTAAATACCCATTTTGCAGTAACTATTACAACCCTGGATAAACAGTAAAACTGCTGCTGATTGACTGCAATCAGAGCAAGTTTTAGTAACACTTTAAATCTTATGATAGAAGTTAGTTTTCTCTTCAATTAATATTTCACAGTGAGTGCAGCTGTAGAAAAACAGAAAAATTATATTTGTTCTGATTTCTTTTATCTGCCTTAAAAATCGCTTACAAAATTCAAAATGCTGTGATACATCAAATATAGTATATAAATATAAACTCCCTTTCTATATTACTACTTCTACATAGAGCCATGTATAATTTATATATATATATAGGTTTCTATGCACACAGCAGAATTTCTAGAAATAAATAGGATAAACCTTGCAAATGTAACACCTTTGTTTGTGAAGTCATGGAAGAATGAACTTGACATCTACTTTTCTGTCTAGAATATCCCTAAGAGTCTGTCTCTTCACTAAACTGTAATCCTCTCAGAGATTTTTGAGTTGTTCATGGATTGATTAATAAATACCTTTAACATCACAGCCACCTGAGTATTGTTTAGATTTGTGACTCCAACACTGTAGAAAATGTTTATCACGTGAAAAGAATTCCATATGCCATTCAGAATTCACCATATAGAGTAGTAAGGATGCACCATTATTTAGAAGGGGAGGGGGCAGGGAAGCCAGCGCTTTAATTACATTAACCACACTTGTCTGATAGAGTTATTCCTGTGCCTTTAGGATTCCAGGCCTCGTACCTTCCTCATAGGCTGCATTGGAGTCAGTGGGAAGACCAAGTGGGATGTTCTGGATGGGGTTGTGAGGCGCCTGTTTAAGGTCAGTGGGTATCGTCGTGGTCCATGCATTGGAGAAAGGACTCTTGACAATAATTCAGAAGGCTAAATATGATTTATTAAAATGACTCTATAATTCTAATATTTTTCTGTATCTGCTCAGCAGGGAGCATTCTCCAGGCTCCTGCTGCTGCTTCGTCCAGGGAATGTGTGTCCGAATAGTTTACAATATCAGAAAGATAAAGTAATTTCAGCTCCGTCTCCTCATAGGTAGGAGGAGGCCAACCAATTCCATGTCCTTGAACAACAGACACAGATATTTTGTTTACAGAAAGCTTATACAGAGTAAAAGAACAGCAAAAGGATGTTCTCCCATGGGAAAATGATCAGAAGGCTTACACACAGAGAAACTTATAATATGTTCATAGCAACAAGTGGGTGCAAAATGCTCGAGTTCCTCTGTGGGGTTTGGATGGCACCAAGCTGTGTTTAACTCTGTGTATTAAGCACTGTGAGAGCAGAGAGCAAACCCCCAGTGCTGCCTGACTCCCTGTGTCCCTCTGCCACCCCAGGAGTACATCATCCACGTGGATCCCACGAGCCAGCTGGGGCTGAACTCAGACAGTGTTCTAGGCTACAGCATCGGGGAGATCAAGCGCACCAACAGTGCCGAGACCCCGGAGCTGCTGCCCTGTGGGTACCTGGTTGGAGAAAACAACACCATCTCAGTTACCATCAAAGGTAATTCCACCTCACCTGCCCAGTGGAGTTCTCACTATTGAGTTTTATCAGCTTGCTGTGTCAAGAAACTCAGAGTAGAGTATTGTGCTGCTTTTTCCTGTTCCTACCGTTTGTTTACTTCCTGCTGTTTGATAAAGTCAGCACTTGGGGTATGCCAAGTCTGTAATTTCAGCAAGTTTTCAACCTGTAACTCTAGGAATAATTACAAACTCCACAGATCTTCAGTTGTCCTGGAGAAGACCTCACACCACAAGGGATGCAGTGGAGCTGTTTGAGCTGTTTGAAAGCAAAGTGCTTTCCAAATGAGTCAAGCCTCAAAATTCCATTACGTCTTTATCACAGCTATAGTTGTTATTTCCTTCATGGAGGGTAAAAAAAAAAAATAGATCTTGACTCATTTGCTTGATTGGTCTTACTTAAGGGTCCCTCCTTAAATACTGGGAAGGAGGGAGCCCAAATTTTATTAAATGCCTTAAAATCTGGATTTTTCAAAAAGTATGGTTTTCAGAATTCCCATAAATTTCCTTCTGTAATACTGATAAAAATGTAGTATTTGTGTTTCTCATTTGGTTTCTCAGGGAAGCACTTTTTAATGAAAACTATACTATAAAACTAAGTTCAGGGTTAAAACCCTCAACTGGTGCATTTTGAACATATATCAGTTTGCTCAAAATGAGACCAGTGAAATCTGCAGACAGATGGTATTTGACAGCAGTGCCAAGCATTCCTCAGATCAACTTTGAAATTTGACTGAAAGCAGATTTTTGAATATTGGTGTAAAAACCAAGTTACCTTGTATAGCAAACCAGTGGGCAGGAAGACAAAATAAACTGTGAAATACATCAACTTACTGAGGCTTGACATGAACCCAGGATATTCTACTTACATAAAGTGCATTGTCCAGTCATAAATCCTAACTGAAATACTGCATAAGGTCTAACTGTGTCTGTAAAGCTGCAATTTGAGTTTATATTTAACTTGCACTGACTCGACTTGTGCCTTGAAGGTTCGTAAGTGATAACAGTTTTCAATAAAATAGAAATGTATTTAATCAATTTATGGAAAATCACTTACATATACCTTTGAGATATAAAGCTGCCTATATAAATATTTAATATTCCAAGTAACCACTGAGGTGCAAATATTTGTCTGGGTGATCTGCCAACTTCCCTTCCTGCTGTTTATTTTGAAGCACTGTGTATTTTCCCTGAGCCAATTCTTTCTAAAGTGACTGCTGACATGGCATAAATGCTTATCAGTAGGAGTTTTCTGTTAGAGGAGATAACTATCAGCATACAGAGGAGGAGTTTAATTACAAGCATTTGGGAAAGCAGGGGGTGTTGATGATAGCTGGTTTTTTTTTTTTTGTCTAGTGATCCAAAAGTAAACAGGTACATTCTGGGTGAATGCGTGGCGAAATGCTGTAAAATGGATGGCTTGTGCATGAAAAGTGTGGCCTGGAATCCTTTGGTGTGGCAGCTTCCAAAGGGCCTTAGAGATGCAGCTGAGGACTTAAACAATCTGAAGGAGGATCCAGGATAAGGTCACCCCTGCACTTTTTTTCCAGCTTTATGTGTGCCTCTCTAAACAACGAGGGATACCGGGGTGGGGAGAGGGTTGAGCTCTGAAGTGAAAAAATTGGAAATGCCCCTGAAAGAGGCCTGTTTTCCCTCTGCAGGTATCTGTGAGAACAGCCTGGACGGGCTGGTGTTCGAGTCTCTGATCCCCAAGCCCATCCTGCAGCGCTACGTGTCCCTGCTGATGGAGCACAGGAGGATCATCCTGTCCGGCCCCAGTGGCACGGGCAAAACCTACCTGGCCAACCGCCTGTCCGAGTTCATGGTGCTCAGGGAGGGCAGGGAGCTGGCTGAGGGCATCATTGCCACCTTCAACGTGGACCACAAATCCAGCAAGGTGAGCAGGCACAAGCCATCCTTGCACAGTGTCCAAAATGAGAGACGTTTCTTAAGCCGGGGTTTTGAACTTCCCTTTATTTTCAAAGCATTGTGTTCATCCCAAAGGAAACTGTGGGGTTTTTGAGCCCCCAACATGAGAGGGAACCTACCTTCAAGGCCCTTTGGGGGCAGTTCCCTTGTGAGTTCTTTGCCAAGGGGTGAAAAACGAGCAGGACTCTGGATTTTCTCTGTCTTTGGTCTATTGTTTATTCTTTTCTTATCTTGAGTTTGATATGCTGTCTGCACACCAGACTTAGTGTATGAGAAACAAGGCACAAAATGGAGCCCAAGCACCCAAAACCAAGGCCTTTTAAATATACCTAATCCAATTGCTTTCTAACATGTACTTTATTTCTACTTTTCTACCAATAACTTTGATTAATCTATTCACATAGTACCTATGCCACTGCTTTCTCTAGCCGATAACCTCATGCCACTAACACCACAGAAAATGGAGCAGAAGAAGAACAAGAAAGGGATGAGACAATGCCCAAAATCCTCCATCTTGTCCCCTATTCACTCTCATATTAAAATCCTAAAACCCTAAATTCTTCACCTAGTAATAAACTATTACTGCTGTCTACTTCACACCTTTGTGTTCCAACTCATCCCAGAGCCTTGGCAATTTTTCCAGGGACAGAGGTTAAAAGCAGTGTCCAGCTGGGGACCAGGCCTTCCTAATACAGGCAGAGAAATATTCCCTGAGCCCTGGGTTCCAACAGAAACAATGTTCAAAGGTTTTCAGATTCACCTGGTTATGGGTCTGGAACAGCAGGCTCCCAGGTGTGCATTTAAACACCTAAAGGTGTTGTGATTTTCAAGTGTTTAGGAGCCTGAGAATTGCCCAGGAAGTTAAACACCTGCATAAAATTCCCAGAGACTTCAGCAATCCCTGAAGTGGGCATGTGGGCACTTTTCCCAAAACCCTCAAATGCATTTCCAGGCTGTCAGGAGCTTCTGCAGCTGCAGGTATCAGCAGCAGTAATCGTGTGCTGGCTTTGGAGGGGCTGTTGTGCAGACACATTCCTGGGCAGCTAAGGCGGGTCTTTGCTTTTTTATCTGCTGCTGGTTTTGTTGAATATACTTCCAGTGATATCTAGATTAAAGGGGGAAAAAAAAAAGGCAAAAAAAAAAAAAAAGCTGTATATTTGATGGCCTTAGGCATATTTTCCTCTGGAGGAAAGGGATGGTTGAAATTGTGGTTGTAAGCCACTGGTATGATTTCAGACATGCCATAAAGCTGCTGAGAGCACTTCAACCACTCACCAGCAGCACCAAAAGCTTGTCCTTCTTTCCAACATTTCTGGAGATGTCCAGATTTGGCCTCTGATGAGGGATGGTTTGTTCCAGATTAATTTTGTCATCTGTATTTTGATGGAAACACAGTTGCAAGATGATACAACAAATCTAGCTGGAATGCGGAGTTTGGTTTGGTTTGGTTTGGTATGGGGAGGGTTGATCATATTCCTGAAAAAATCAAAAATATATCTCAGACCTCTTAAGTCTGACATGGGTGAATAAAAAACACAAGCTAAATTACAAAATATTGCCCCTCTTTAAGCCCTTATCTCACACAGGATTTCTGGTACAGTCTCTGAGTCTTCAGGATAACCTACAAAAGAGAAAGAAAATAATATCTTCTGTTTTCTCATAGAAAATGTATGATTTGTTAGATGTCAGACTCTTGCTTTAGATTTTGTTACCAAGCTTATCTCTCTTAATTGATTTTTTAAGACTTGTGAAGAAAATATTTTTTTCCTTCTTTTCTTTATATCTGCTTTGCAGGAGCTCCGCCAGTACCTGTCCAACCTGGCAGACCAGTGCAACAGTGAAAATAATGCTGTGGATATGCCTCTTGTCATCATTTTGGATAATTTGCACCACGTTAGCTCCCTTGGAGAGATCTTTAATGGACTCCTAAACTGCAAGTACCACAAATGGTAAAGAAATAGTATCAGAACACATTGTGTTAATCCTGTACTCAGAGCACTGCTCCTGCAAAATCCAATCACAAAACCAAAGTCTACATTAATTTAGTCATGTGGAGGAAGGATGACCAGGTTGTCCATATTGTGGACAGTGCTTCAGAAGGATCTTTTTCCTTCATAAAATTATCCATTTTTCTGAAATAAGTAGTTAAAGAGTAGTTGTATTTGCTTCATGACGTAGATAATTTGTAGTAAAACCCCATTTGTAATGAAGCCCCTGTTTTGGGACTTCTGGTTTGCTTTCACAATTTGATGTTCTCACAATCTCAGTAGAGAATTTGGTCATAAGTAACTACAAAACCTTCTTTGGCAAAAGAGTTTTGAATAACCTTTTTTAATGTTCAGGTTTTACTTAAAACTTGTTTTTCGAAGCTCACAAGTTTGATTTGCTTGATTTTTTTTTCTCCCAATAGTCCATATATTATTGGCACAATGAACCAAGCCACCTCCTCCACACCTAATCTTCAACTTCACCATAATTTCAGGTACTGTTTATTCATGTTTCTCTTTTATGTTTGTGGGCTGGCAAAGGAGTAATGGCTACTGAGTCATCTGAAATTGTTCTTATCAGCTGAAATAGCAAAGTGAGAGAGAAATGCCATTTGCTGCTGGTTGCTGCCCTGACATGTGCAGCTCGGTTATGGTGCTGTCATTAAAGGAACTGGCTTCATAAAACTTTTATTTTACAGAGGATTGTTAAGATATTTGATCTTCTACCAGATTTTCAGTTAGACAATATTTAGGCAGAGCAGATAATGAGAAATGACACAATAAAAATCAGTTCATCTAGTGAAATATTCTAAAGTAACTTCTGCTGAAAAACATGTATGACAGGAATAGCCCATTTTGATCCTGATAATCTGAAAATAAGAAAAGAAATGTAGTCAGGAATAGTTAGACTCAGTAGCATGGAAGAGAAATAATGGTAATTTCTGCTGTTCTGCCCTAGATGGGTGCTATGTGCAAACCACACTGAGCCAGTCAAAGGCTTTCTCGGCCGTTTCCTGAGAAGAAAACTAATTGAAACAGAGATCAGTGGCAGGATGAGGAATGCAGAGCTGGTTAAGATTATTGATTGGATTCCCAAGGTCTGGCAACATCTGAACAAATTCTTGGAGGCTCACAGCTCCTCTGATGTTACTATTGGTAAGTATTCTGCCCAGGGATATGTAAATATATGTATTTTATTTCCTTGTATATCAGGTGTATCACATAAAAAAGGTTTTGTTTAAAACCCTAATTTTAGATATCATCACTCTATTTTTGATGCTTATTGTGATTCTGATTGGAGTGTAATATCTGAATTTCCCTCTCCAGGTCCACGGCTCTTCCTTTCCTGTCCAATAGATGTAGATGGTTCTAGAGTTTGGTTCACTGACTTGTGGAACTACTCCATCATTCCATATCTTCTGGAGGCAGTAAGAGAAGGGCTACAGGTGAGCAGGCAAAGGGAAAAAATCACAGGTCCAGAATGGCATGTGTTCAAAAGGCAACAAAACTCAGTAGTGGCAACATTTTCTGTAGAAATGCACATTAAATATCTGCATGTCTATGAAAATGTAACCAGAATTGTCAATAATTTCAGGCAGCATTGGTCTCTTCAAGCACTTTTAAATTGAGAGTGGAAGAGGTGATTATATGCCAAACTGCTGATGTTTTCAGTTGGGGGAGTTAGACATGCAAATACCTTTCAGTACTGTGTTCCAGAAGCACACCTTAAAATTATCCTGTGCATCAGAAAAATATGCTTGTGGTCATTAACTTTGTTACACAGGATTTTCCTTTGGAAATCAAATCTTTCAGCATAGGAACAAAGCTGTGCTTGGAGAGAATGTTTTCATGAGTGACAGGAGCAGTATCAGTGACATTTTGATTACTTTGCAGTGCTTAACATGATTTTTTTAGTAAATTCCTTCATAATTCTTTCAGAGGATGAAGTGAAATCATCATTGATTGTCTGTGCTTAGTAATTAATTCATAATCTGGTAATTTGGAATAG
Organism: Leptocoma aspasia; assembly: GCA_013399835.1. Lineage (NCBI taxonomy): Eukaryota > Metazoa > Chordata > Aves > Passeriformes > Nectariniidae > Leptocoma > Leptocoma aspasia. The sequence continues at coordinate 536,968 of VXAX01004541.1, read as the reverse complement.
TTTTTGGTGTCTGTATGAAGCTTGTTGGAATCAGGAGGAGGGTTCAGCAGAGAATTGCTATGGACTTGCTATTTAGGTAGGGGAAAAAAGGAGGTTTTTTACTAACCAGCTCTTTGTTCACAGAATAAGCCCAGCAGCACCTAATTTAAAATATGGTTTAGAACTAATCTTTTACTAATGGCTTCTTACAAATTTGTGAAATACATGAATTCTCTAAGCTTTGGGTAAAATTTGGGCAAACGGCAGCTGCCATTTGAAATTTGTCAGTACTTGATTTTCTTTGGGACAGTTGTGGTAGACACTTAGACATGAGGAAACAATAGGTCCTGGAGTACAAAACACACTCAGGAACCGTGCTAGAAATAGAACAGAAGAACCATTTTACATAAAACTTGTTATAAAGGAAGGTAATGGGAGCCAGGAATCTTTCCAACCTAAAACAAGCGAAAGGAGAGGAGGTGACTTTGTTTGCTCTTGAAATGGAGAAAACTGATACAGTAATGCATGAGCTCCTTGTACTGGGTTTTGGAGCTCTCATATCACTGTGGAAAGCATTGAAAAATTGGTAATGGAAGTGGGGAGAGAGCAACTGATAAAACCTTCCTTTTGCTGCCTTGTTCTGCCCAGTGTCTCCATCTTTCCTTAGGGTATTTGAGTGGCTTGTGTTCCAGGTGTAAGGACTTCAGTTTCTCACTTTGTGCTTTAGATTCTTTATCCCCTTCAGTCCCATTTCCCCAAACTGCACTAATTCATCCCTATTTAAATAAATTCTCTTTTGTTTGATTGATGGATAAGAAGATACACTTTAGTACTTGAAGAGTAGCCAATGAGAAATGGAAAAAGCTAATGAAAAAGCTAATGCTGGAGATGTTGGTTTCATTTGGGGCTATTTTCTGTTCCCCACACCCACAAAGACTCCTCTGAGAGCAAATCTTCTTTCCTGGAATTGCCTGCCAGAAAGGAAAGGTAGACTCCTAATTTCACTCTGATCTCTGTGGATCTGCTCTCTGCTATTTTTATATTTCTGTTTCTCATTTAGATAATTATTTTGGGTCAAATACAAACAAGCCAAATGGATCCTTAAAATGATTGCTCTCATGGGAGCATTGTTTTGTTCTTCAAAACAGGGATGCAAAAATCAGAAGGCTGTGTAAAACCTGAGTTATTCCTGCTTGGTGTATCAGTACAGAATGCAACACCAGCAAAAAGAGCACCCAGAGTCCCTGTGGCTTCCTGCCACTGTCACTCATACTCCAGTGATTTTTCTTTCATGTTTTGTGAAGCAACCTGTTCCATCCTTGTCCCATGACTTGGAAAATGTGCCAGTGGGAGGGGTGGACAGACCTGCTTGCCACGGAAGAGGATTGTGAGTCATTTCATCTCTCCTGAGCTCGGATCCACTCAGACTTTTGCAGGAGAAAAGACGTGAAAAATACAAAATCCTCACCACTTACCAAATGACAAGTATCGTGGTAAATTTGAGAACAAAATTAAAATAGGAAATCTGTTTTGCCACATCCTGAAGCCGTTATGGTGGGAAGGATGCAGGGCTGAAGGATGGAGGGTTTGGGCTGTGGAGGAGGCTCTGTTTCAGATTGCCTGGCACCATCTGCTGGCACCTCTGCTCCCTCCTGCTTCACAGCCCTCCACGGGCTGGTATTCAGAGCACTTCAATACTTTGTGCATGCAAAATCTAAACCCACAAAAAACATACCAAGGAGAAATAGTGTTGAGGAAAGTGAGATAGTCCTAGATCCATCAGAGAATTGGTGAATTCCTTTGCTAGGCCGTTGTTTTTACCCTTGTGCAGGGGGATAAAGGAAGGGGGCAGTGACAAAATGTCAGCAACAAACTCCAGTTGCTGAAGGATGTTGATGGTGATATTTATAAAGTGGAAATAGACGTTTTAAAGCCACTTGTAGTTTTGTTTATGCTTTTGGAAGTCATGAGACATTCAAAATAATGTGTTGTCTAGTTAAGGCAAGTGGAATATAACAGGGAGAATTTGTTGGCATTCAGTAGTACAGCCTGCTCCATATAGAAAAACTTTTTTGAAACAGAGCTTTCCTGCTTAGGAACCTGACCATAGACAAATGCTGCTGGTACTTTTTCTTGGTTGAATACAAAAGAAATCTGACTTGAAAACTTTCTGCCTTGACATCCATCACTATTGCCTGATGACAGATTCCACATTTCCTCCTCCACATTCCATGGATGGCAGTTTGTAAGGCAGCTGCCAGTGCAATCCAGATGTCAGCACTGATGGCTTCTTTTGTGTGCTGATGTTGTCTAAGCTGACTTAATTAGGTGATGTTATTTTCAGGCGTTTCTTCTTTCACCTTGCGCCAAGAGAAGGGCACTGCAGTCTCAGAGAAGGTGGTCAGCTCCTTCCAAAGCAGTGCCATGACAAAGGGCTTTGTGTGTCTTTAGGGTAAGGAAAATCTCACACTGAGCCCTGCTTGCAAAGCGTTTCCTGCAGCCCAAGAACCATGGCACGTTCATTTTGGCTAGGCAGGCACTGGACGAGATGGTTGCAGTGTTTGACATGGTTTTGTGCTCTTCCAGTTGTATGGGAGGAGGGCACCCTGGGAGGATCCTGCCAAGTGGGTGATGGACACCTACCCCTGGGCAGCCACCCCCCAGCACCATGAGTGGCCTCCTCTGCTCCAGCTGCGGCCCGAGGACGTGGGCTTTGATGGCTACTCCGTGTCCCGGGAAGGCTCCACCAGCAAACAGGTTCCAGTGAGTGATGCTGAAGGAGATCCTCTGGTAAGCTCTCATTTCTTTGATTCAGATGAAATCCAGCTATTGAGATGTGAACTAAAAGCCAGCAGTGGTGCTGGCTTCCACAGATTTGTTGAATCTGTTCTTCCACAGATTTGTTGAATGTGGGGAAAAGGAGAACAGAGACATGTGTGTGAACCTTGCTTTTCCCCGCCCCCAAGATAAAAAACACTTCAGAATTTACCTTTTCTTAATGTGAAGATAGTAATTTAAATAGATGGAACAGCAGAACTGTTTCATTTGCCTTGTTTCTAAGGGTTAGAAACAGGAACTTGTCTATGGCTGTAGACTAATCCCTTCAGTCATCTCATTTTCTCCTTTACTGGAAAAGCTGTGTTTTATCAGTAACTTGAATGCTGCTATGATTTACAGTCAATGCCTCTTTTCTGAGTCTCAGCATTACTGACCCTGCTTGTTTCTCCCTTTCCTTCCTTGCCCACTGGCAAAGTGACCACTTCTGTGGCTGTCATGTGGAGTTAATGTTGTTCCTACCTCAGAATACTCATGAACTTCCTTGCCTTTGCAGATGAACATGCTAATGAGACTGCAGGAGGCAGCCAACTACTCCAGTCCCCAGAGTTATGACAGCGACTCCAACAGCAACAGCCATCACGATGACATCCTGGATTCCTCTCTGGAGTCGACGTTGTGATCTCCCTCAGACAGAGGTTGTTTCCACTTGGCAAGAGCCCTGATCACAGACTCATGAAAAGAACACCTTCCTGGGCTGGGATCTCAGTGTTAGAGCTGCAAGAACAAGACACTTGGAGCAGTCTTGAACCTGGGTGCAGGCAACCCAAGCAACCTTTGTATTGTTTTTCTTTTGATGATGATGAGAACTGCACTACTCCTTTGCTTCCTTCTTTTTAGTTGCTGTAAGCTCTCATGCCTAAGATCCTGAAGATGTTAAAAATAATCATCATTACTAAGTCGAAGGGACTGGGGTTGGGGGGCAACTTCACATCTGTGAAGCAAACAGCTTTGTGCCATGTACTGTCTGGAAAGAGAGGGGAGAGGGAATATTTGCCTATGCTGCTTCTGACCAAACACATTTATGTGAGGGCTGGACTTTTACCAATCAGCTTTGTGGGTTAAACTCAGCTTCTTATAGTTCTGGTGCTATAACAATATGCTTGCCTCAGTAATAATACTCAATGAAGGCAAAGCTGCAAAACAGGGAAGTTTGAATAAATATTTAAAAAAAAAGAAAAGGAAAAAAAAAACTAAAACAAAAAGCGCTGCTCTCCTTGCCAGTCTGAGACCTTGGCTTTCTTTCATTGTTTATAAAGATTATATATATAAATAGGAATATATAAAAATATATATACAGTCTGAACAAATCAGGTTTTTTTCAAACACTGTGTAACAATCAATCCTGCTACGAGTGAAAGATCAGGTAGCCCTTTGCTAGTCAGGGCCCAATTCTCTTCCCACTTACATCCACACCACCAGCTGGGCTGACTTCTGTGGTGTTTACACCCCACTAATCCACCCTGAGGAGAGGGGGCTTCCCTCCTTCACAGAAGCCAGTGGCAGGGCTGTGCCCCATGGAGTCCTGCAGCTCCAGAGGATCCCTGGCAGTGCACAGGCATGGTGAGCTCTGTACACTGAGGTGAGCTACACCCCTGCAAAGGGATGAGTCAGACTTTCAGTTTTTCTTTCTTCCCATGAAATGTTACAGCTGTTTTCTAAAAACGTTGGGTTTTGTTCAGAGGTTTCATTCCAATCAGCACAACCATAAGGAGGTTAATTAAAATTCAACTCTGTGGCAGTTCCAGTGCTACTCTGGTGACGATACTTACTTCCATGACTTTTCTTTTTAATTGCAAAGTAAAAAAAAAAAAAAAAAAAATTAGTATTTTAGCAGTATTCAGGTCTGGGAAAAAAAAAAGATAAGGTACTGAGTACTGTGTCTTTTTGAGTTTAGCTGTGCCATGCTTTTGAGTTGTGGCAGTGCTGTGAACCTGGGTTGGTTTCTCCTCCTCTGTGAACGCACACACCGACACTATCAGTGTTAAGGCTTGTACTTGTGCTGGGGAACAAGAACACCTCCCAAAGAGTTGCACTTTCCTGGTGACACCACCACCCCCAGCACGTCAGCTGTACCTCAGCCAACACCTCACTCCTCAGGAGGGATTTGTACGAGCCTTTCCAGCTCTCCTCTGGTGCTGACTTTTAAAAGCGATGCCTTATTTTGTACTAATTGTGTTTGATTAAATTAGTGCTGTATATTATGGGATTTTATTTAAAGAAACAGGGCTAAAGTCATCTCTTGAAATATCATAAGTTGCTGTGAATATTGTTTGTATGAGATACTAGAATTTGTTTAAATGTGACAAAAAAGGAGGGAAATGAGATAACGTTTCAGGTTCATATCAATCCGCAGCTATATAAACCACTGAAAAGCTGTTTTATCCATGCAGGAGGGACAAAAGAAGCTTTTCAACTCTAATAAATTACAGGAATCTGCTGGTTTTTCAATGCACAGAAAGAAATCTTATTACAAACACTTTTTCAAGAGCTTGTGGGTTTAAAGGAACATAACAGACAAGTTCATGCTTCTGTGGCTCAGCTTGAGAGGATGGTTCTATTATACCTCATGACTTTCTGTAATATAACTGTACTTTGTCTTACTAAGCTGGTCTTGAATCTGCTCCTGTTACAACTTTTAAGTGCTGATGACTTTTTTTTTTAAAGAAAAATATTGTAAAAGGAAAATTTAAAATATTTTAAAGATGGGGGGGAAGAGCTTGGTGTTGTTACTGTTTTAACCTTATGAACTCTGATTTCATTATTTCACTGAACGGAAAAACAAAGGTTACTCAGCCAATTTTCCTAATCCAGTTCTTGGTACTGTAAAAAATGGGTTAGATCTGTATGGAATCAAATCCATAGCATGCTGATGATGAGTTTGAGAGAAGTTAATTTTTCCAGTAGTCTTGACAATTCTGCTTCCCAGCACTGACTTTACCTGGTACTACTGTGAATTTTGGTACCTTATCCCCTAACTGAATCCATGCAGACAGAGCATGTGCCTGTAAAAAAATCCAGTTGCAGGGCTAGGGCTTTAAGTGGACTTGATATCCTAGAAAATGTCTCAGTTGACCTTTAACTGAGTGCTAAAAGACATGTTTAAAGTAGTGTTTTGTTTGTGGGGAACGGGGTATTTTTTTTTTTCTCATGTTTAATCCTGTGCTTAAGCTCAGGAAGAAATTTCTATTATCTGTTCTTTTTTATTGACACTAGCTTGGCTTAAAGTGAGAGAGGCAATTTTGAATAGGCTAGTCATTCTGAGCATCACAATATTCCGTGTCTTTTCTGAAACTTCGGGAAGCAGGGTTACCTGTTGTGCACACGTCTGAGTTTCTATCAAGACTTTTCATACATTAAGTCTTTCTTTAGGTGACTTCCTTCTCATTTAAGGCTTTTTCAAAACACTTCCTTTTTTTTTTTTTTTTTGCCTTTTTCCTCCTCCTTACAAAGTTGGCTTGTTTAAAAAAATATCAACAAGAAATGCAAGATTCTATGCAACATTCGTGTTGAGTTATAAATTGAGATAATAAATCATTTTCTTTCCTTCAGAACTGCCAAGAATGATACAGGCCATAAATGAGATGTGGTTTATTTGGGGAAGGGGAAGGAGGGGGTTGGTTAACCTTTTTGTACATTTTGAAAGAAGCAAACTTGATATTTCATTGTTGATGCTTAACTTCAATATTATGTGTATGAAATCTTGTCTAAATGTGGAAATTTTCTTTCAAGAAAAAAATATACAAAAACAAAGCAAAAAAATCTTTGTTGATATTAAATGGAAGGTTGCTGTTTTGATCTAGTCATTTCCAGTGGAACAGTTTATGAAATATGTTCTATAAGATGTACATTTTTTCATTGTAACATAGAAATGTAAATATTTGATTAAAAGTGCTGCATTTTGATGAATTTTTTCTAGCCATTTTTAAAGAGAAAACTAGGAATTGAGTATTTTGTGTATGTTTATGATGTTTTCCATTTGCTCCTCTCCCTATTTAATTTTCAGTTCTCATTTAGGATTGGAATTTGTGAATGGTCTGTTTGAGATCATGCCTCCCCTTTCTCACTCTTCCCATTTTTACCCCTTCCCCACCCCGTGTCATGGAGAATAAAGCTGATGATTGTACCAGTCTTAAATTATTCATGATTCAATAAAATTGATGCTTATTTATTCAGATTTGTGGCTTCCCAGAACTTTTTATCTCTTCCTAATCACTATTTTATAATTTTTCATTTGCAGATCATGGGGTTCACTGCTTTGGTTTTGTTGGCTTTTTAAAGTACTTGTGAGGAGGTGCCAACAGCCCTTACCTGTCCATCCAATCTAGCCTGGAATGTTTCCAGGGGCATCTTCCACCCCTCTGGACAACCTTCACATTGCACACAGTATTCCAATTTTCTCTTCACCCATTTGATGGAGACATTATGGTTATACAGTAATAAATACACAGTCAGTAAAAACATGTAGGAAACTATTATCCTTCATGGCAAATAAATACTCTGACTAACAAAAAAAAGGTAAAATTTATCTATTCAGAAAGGATAAATGCAAACACCTCTGCACTTTTAAGTGCAGTCTATGGTGTTTGTTTGTTTGTTTTTTCCTGGAGACTTACTCTCTTCATATTTCTGCTTCTTTGACAGCTCCTTGTCCACTTATCACCTGTTTGAATGATTAATATTGGTAGGACAGATTCACGTGTAGAAAACTTCAAAGAAAATAAAAAGTTCTGCTGAAAACTGATGACCTGCACTCAAGTTTGTTCAATCCAAAAATACTCTTAATGACACAGCAGGGCAAATGGTAGCTCAGAGCTGATCTGCTTTAATAAGTTACTTAACTATAGCTTTATGTTTACTGGATGTGCTGGTTTTGGCTGGGGTAACTTTTCTTTCAGTGGCTGGTAGGGGGGCTGTATTTTGGATCTGTGCTGAATGCACAGTAATATAGACACTAATAATAATGCTGATAATACAGAAAGGTTTTTGTTATTGCTGAGCAGGGCTTGCACAGAGCCAAGGCCTTTTCTGCTTTTTGTTCTGCCTCACTGGGGAGGGAGTTGGGGGTGCCTGGGAGGGTGGGAGGAGACACAGCCAGGACAGGTGACCCAAATTACCAAAGGGATGCTCCAGACCATATGGCATGAGGCTCAGGATATGAAAAAGGGGAAGAAGGAGGAAGAGGGGGGGATGTTTGAGGTGATGGCATTTGTCTTCCCAAGTACCTGTTGCTCATGATGGGGCCCTGCTCTCTGGGAAGGCTGAACACCTGCCTGTCCATGGGAAGCAGGGAATTAATTCCTTGTTTAACTTTTCTTTTGTGCATGGCTTTTACAAAACAACCACACAGCAAACCCAAACCCAACAAGCCCTTTTGCTGTTTCACTGTATTTTGTGGGATAAAGAGTGTCTGTGCCTTTTCCATCTCTTTTTCCATTCCACCTATGTCAGGTGTATGTTATCAATTGCTAATGGCTTCAAGGTGTCAGAGAGGTAGAAGATGAGAGATGTGACAATGTGTCCCAGCTTAGGTGTGTCCAATTACCTAACTGGAAAGAGGTTAAAGACCTGGAACAGCCTTTCTAGCAAGAGGTAGTCATGCCCTGTGCCTGGCAATGTTCAGGAGGCTTTTGGACAATGCCCTTCAATAACACTTCTAATTTTTGGCCAGCCCTGAAGTTGGAGGGTTTTTGTAGGTCCCTTCCAAATGGAATCACCCTCTTCTTCCTTTCACACCTTCCCTTGTGGCTGTGGCAGTGAAGTGCAGCACAGAGGGAGAGTTGGATCCGGGGGACATCTGCTGCACTTGTTTCTTTTGTTTTGGTGTGTTATGACTGGTGGGCATTAAAGATCATGGAGCAGAAAATAAATGCAATTTTGTAATGAAATCTCTCTTTCAGAAAAACTCTGCTACCTGTACGCAAGGCAAAACCCACTGACATTTCTGTAGTGTATAGCAGAAATGTAAAAACAAAAAGCAGGTGGGTGGTTATGGATTTACCTGGTGTTGTAGTAATGATCCTTGGCTGGACTTGAGGCTGAAGAGTTACATTTATCTCTTTCATTCTGTTTCTCTACCATGTAAGAATAGTCTAATTACCATTCCAGTCTATAAACTGTAGCATCCTAGTGATGTGTGATGGGTTGCTCCCTAGTTAAAAGGCAGGTAGATATTCTTGTAAAGTCACTTAATTAGAAACTGATAAATTCTTATTGAATCACTAATAAAGTAGTTTCCTCTCCCAGGCACAAACTACAACAATCTAGAACCAAGTACTACCAAATGATCAAATTTGGAAATCTACTTTTTTTTTTTTTATTTGACAAGCATCCACTTTAATATATATACATATTTAGAGTCTGTACATGGTAAAATACAAAATAAAAGTGTTTCTTTATAAGTTACACAATTAAACAGCTGCATTTGCCTGTAGTTTAGCTGTCATTTAATTAAAAAAAAAGAGAGAAGCATTGTTGAGCCACTGTTATAATCATTGACAATAACCTTGGTATAAAACACCCATACAGAGTAAGTGTACAAAATAGTGTACAGTTCATATAAGCTGTGCAAAGACAGCAAAGTTCAGTTAAAAATCAAAGAGATGTATCCACTTTCCTCTGTCCACACCACGGATAGGAGAAGCAAAGTGGAAAATAAGCACAAACTTGTGGGCAAGAAGGTGGGTTACAGTGCTTTGAACACAATATTGATGAATAAATTAAGATGAAAATCATAAATATATAAGATCTCCATTACACAGGGCATGCTTGCATTATACCTTCAAAGTCATTCCAGGGATTTCAATGGATCTGGTGCACAAGCATGGTGCCATTTAGGGTGAGGAGGGAGGCAGAGCTTGGTCTGGGTCCCTCAAGGTTACTTATTTTGGAGGAAAGGGTTGCTAAATCAGACAAGTCTTCAGTAGCAGCTGAAGTAATACAGTAGCTGGAAATTCACTTGCAAGGTAATAGAAATGGTCACACCATCTATATTGTATTTTTGATGATTTTTTTTTTTTATCTGGGAGAAGAAGTTTCCTTTCCTACAGGGAAATTTCCCTTTCCTCACTGCTGTAGAGCCAGGAGCTGCCTATTGTCTGTTTTTAGGGAGAAGATAGCTACTTGAGCAAATATTGATTGCTAAGCAGAGAGAGTTATGAAAACTTGGGCAAATATTATGGACATGAAAACCTCCACCCAGGGCAACAAATAAGGAATACCAGTGAGAAGGAAGTCTTGCAGCTATTGTGATAAAGAACCTGCACTGAAGAAGCATGTGGACATTGGGGTGGGACAGCACCTCTTCAATTTATAGCACTCTGGTTTATTTACATCTTTGCAGTGTCCTCGTGTGATGGTAGGGGCAGGCAAGCGACCTAAGAGACTGTTATCTCCTCCTCCTCTTCTTCCCCTTCATCATCCTCTTCCTCTGAGTCTGAGAAGTCTGAAGGTTTGCTGGGGCTGCTGGAATGGGATGGAGAAGGAGACATCTGGGAGTCCAGTCTGTCCCTCAGGTGTAGGTGTTCTGGGGACTGGTGGTAGGTTAGGGGATGCCGGGGGCTGGGCGGGCACACGGGGGGAACTTCCTCCTCCTCCTCCTCCTCTCCTGAACATTTCTTGCCTACGTCACTGAGGTCTGGGTGGGGGTTGAACTTGGTGGGTAGGGTCTGTTCTCTGCAGCCACCAGAAGAGAGGAGCTCTCTTTCTTTGGAGTTCCTCCATTTCATCCTCCTGTTCTGGAACCAGATCTTCACCTAGGGGACAAAGCAACAGAGAAGTGAAACAGTTCAGTGAAACAGGGACCAGAAAAGGTGGTTTTGGCTGCACTCTCAAAACCCTGCACCTGCCCATACTAAAGCTAACAGGAGCCACAGAATCTGATCTTTGGAGGACTCTAGGAGAGAGCTCAGGGGCAATCAAGCTGTGGTCCTACTCACCCAGCTGGGAATCGTGACATTTTTGGCTCTGTAATTTGCTTGGGGTGCTCTCCCTGCCCCCATCCCCTTCTCCCCCACACACCTGGTGCCCCTCTCACCTGTGAGTCCTTGAGGCCCAGCTTGGCCGCCAGCTTTTTCCTGTCGGGTTTGCTGATGTACTTCTGCTTCTGGAACATCTTCTCCAGGGCTTTGCGCTGCACGTCGGAGAAGACGGCGCGGCGCAGCATCCCCCGGCGGGGCTTGCCCCGGGCGGCCAGCGGCCACGAGAAGGTGCCAGGGATGGGCACCACGGCGGAGGCAGCTGTGGGAGGGACACACGGCACTGAGCAGAGCCCCCAGCATCCCTCCCTGCCCTTGTGGCGGGCGCTCATCAGCAACCTGGGGCCGTGAAAGGAGCTTTAGGCTTAACCAAGCGTCCCCCCTTTCAGGCAGAGACGGCCGGGATTAGATCTATCAGCTCAAATGGGGAAAATGGGTCAGTGGTGGCCGGTTTTGTTGGGAGATTCAAAGGTCCCCGGCCTGAAAAGGCAAAGCGAGGCGTACCAGCTAAGATAGAGGTATAATAAAAAAGCTCTCCCTCCCACTCAGAAGTATTTGGGTTTTTTTTTTTTTTTCAGATGCTTTTATCATTTCAGATGCTTTATTATGCTGGAGATGAAAATGAGGACTTTTCTGATTCCGAACAAAACCGCTCCTCTTCAGATGCAGTTTTGATCAATCAGTATTCATCTTTTTATAATAATCTCTTCTCTCTCCCTTCTCCCCCCCCCCTCCAAAGTTGGAGAATTCAATTCGAAGACATGAAAAGTAGCAGCTAATTAGCACACTGCCTGGTTCCCAATGGCATTAGTATGATAAAAAAGGGCAGAGTTTCTCCTTAAAAAAAAAAAAAAAGGGGGGGGGGGGAACCTCCCCAAGAGAGACAGAGATGCTAATGAAGCGTGAATGGTAATTGTGTAGTAATGAACTAACAGAAAAAGACTGAGGACAAGCAGCTAACGCCATATATTATTGGAACAAAAGAGATTTACACTTTCAAACTAAACACAACGGCATGCCAGGCTCCTCGGGAGAATACTGATGGCACAATCGTCTCTTTCCCCAAATCATTTTCATTAAATGGACATGAAAAGCTATTTATAAAGCTCAAGTTGTTTTTGTTAGGCTATTCACATGCTGGAGAAAGGAAGCAAATTCCATTATCTAGAGGATGAATAGACGAGCTTGGGTTATTTTTTTTTCCTCTCCCCCTTTCCCTGTTTTCTTTTTAAATTCATAGCTTGTTTGTGTAATTAGATTTCGTTTTGTTTTTTTTTTTTTTTTAATTGCTCTCTCAGCATCATAATACTTCGGTGCTGTAACAACCACAGCTCCGTGGCCTGCTTTCTCGCCTTTCCCGTGTTGTTTGACCGTGTGGCCGGGAAGGTGGAGGAGGGAAGGGTTAGTAGGCGGCCGGAGGTGATGGAGCAGAGGCGGAGGTGGAGCAGGGCAGGCACGCCGCTGGATCCGCCTGTAACGCGGAAAGGTTTGGGGGACACCCACAGGCGAGGGAGGGAGGGAAAGAGGGAGGGAGGGAGGGAGGGAGCGGGGACCCGCCTCGCCTCGGGACCGTGACAATCCCGGCTAATTTGCGGATCAGCGGGGGGAGCGGGCAGGGAATGTCAGGCAGTCACTGCCTGTGCTAAATCGGGCAGCAAATTGGCGCGACTGATGCTTGAATGTTGTACTCCCTCCAACCTCTGAACTGCAGCATAACCCCGCCGGGGGCAACGCGGAGAGGGAAGAAGGCAGCGGGCTGTGCTGGCACACAGGGACACTTTTGAACACCTACCTGGGAAATAGGAAGATCTGAGAAAGGGCTGGAAGGATCCTTCAAAGTACGGGAAGGAGAAAGTCTTTGGCGGGACGCTCTGAAGCAACGCAGGGGAGGTTTCTAGTAAATAAATAAAATCAAATTAATCGGAGGGTAACCGCCAGTTGGAGACGACCGACGGCAAGGCTGGGTTCTGGAGACCAACGCTGTGGTACTTTTAAAATAAAAATAAAAGAAACAATTTTCTTACTTCTAAAAGAAAAAAAAAAAAAAAAAAAAAGAGCCAGGCTGAACTCCGAACGGCCGAGGGAAGGTGGCACTTTTGCTGGTTTTGCCAGCAAAGCGGCACCCGTGAGGACAGGGTCAGCCAGAAGACACGGCCGGGGGACCTCTCGTCTCTGGGACCCCTCCCTGCTCCTCCCGTGTGTCCCGCGGCGGAGCGGGACCGCGCTGCCCCTCGCCCTTGAAATCCGAGCGATGCCGGAGGGCTCTGCAGCTCGGCTCTGGGTCCTCCCTCCCTTTCCTCGGCGGGTCCCTGCGCTGCCCCTCGGCCGTCACCCCCCTCCTGCTGTGTCCCCAGCGCCCGGCGGCAGCTCGGGCTGTCCCCCGCTTACCGGCTCGGGGCGTGGAGGAGAGGATGGCGTTGACTCCAAACTTCAGGAAAGTGGAGTCGCTGCTGGAAGTCTGTGGCGAACAGATCCTCCTGGAGCCGGCCGTGGTGGAGCTGGGGAGCTCCGGCGTCCCCGAGTCCGTCCTGGCCGCCGAGGTTTGGGGGGACATGCTGGGCGGGGGGGCAGTCCTGGGCAGGTAGCTGGTGGGCCTGCTGATCCGGATCAAATCTTCCACCAGGAAGCTGGAATGGCTGGAAAAAGCCGACTGCAGCGACTGAGGCAAGGTGAGGGTGGGAGTCGGCCGGAGGAGGCTGGGGTAGACAGCCGGAGGGGCGATGAGGCTGGGGAACATCATCGCAGGGGCCGTCTGCGGAGCCGGGCTGCGGCCGCTCGCCTGCTTGTTTGTTTGCTTGCTTTTGTTTTGCTTTGCAAACCTGGTTGGTAAAGATCCAGCCAGCGAGTCTGGCGGAGTTCTCTCTGCCCCTTCCTCCTGGACCATGGGTTTTATAGTGGTCAGCCCCGCTGAGGCTCTTTCAAAAGTGACAGCCCCAACAATGGAGTTCAACAAAGTTCTCCACTTGAGCTTCATTCAGGGCGAGCTCCCGGCTTCTCCATTGGTCCGGGGCTGCAATTTATGATTGGATTAGACTTCATAAGCAACCGGGGCACAATGGCCCCGCCACAAAGAAAGTGTAGTCATCAATTTTGCATATTGACCGCCTCTTTGGAATACAGCGCTCCAAAGGCTCCCAGCAGGGTTTTGTTCAGAGGCAACACACACAGGCTAATTAAATGCCTATTTAAAAGTTTCAAATGACATCTTGCCTCGTAGAAAGGGAATTATTTAAAGAAAGCACTAAATTTATTTGCTGCTCCCCTGCTGAGTTTAGGAAATAAATCAATAAATATTCATATAAACTTATCTGCGGACTCTCAGAAAAGCACAGGTTTTGTGGATTTGAAAATACAAATTAGAAAACGTGGAACTAAGCTCTGTTGAGGGAGAAACACGTTTCGAGAGCGCATCCCACCGTGGTTTGAACATATTCTGCTCCTGCTATTGGTATGAGGCAGAATTAGTGCGTGTAGATGGGGGTTGGTTTTCTATCTGCACATCAAAGGTCGGGAATAAGGCGAATTTGCGGTGTCAACCTCTCCTTTCGAGATCGGAGCTTCGTAAAAGTCTCGTGTACTTGTGCTCAGGCGAGATGTTCGCCCAGACCGAAATGTGAGCCTTGATGTGGCCGGTGAGGGCTCTGCTCCCACAAAGTCTGAGTATTGCACACAGGAGAGATCTGGCCAGCTTTGTGGGACCAGAGCAACCCCTTCGGGGTTCTCTGTCTATTGCTCCTCTGTAGCTTATCTACCTTCAAAATAGTGGGAATCGCTACCGTCCAGCTGTGAAAATGAAGACAGCTTTGTAGCATTTGGGTCCTTTTGGCTGAAGTTGTCCGGCTGGGCTCTGTCGGTGGTGATGTCTCGAAGCAGCCAAATTCACCTGATCTCGCCTTTCTATCTGTGCTGGATTTCGGGAGGTGTATTGCTCAGTGCGACAGAGCCCGGAGTCCCCCAACTTTGGTGCGAGGGACAAATGACATCGTCTAAGGGGAAAGTAGTAAATAGGGATTTTTCTGGCAGAGAGGTCTTGTTTGTGGTGGCAAATATGGAAATAGGCGCAAGTGTAGTTAGTTTCCTTTGGAGGTGGGTGATGAAAGCGACTATTGAGAGTGGTTTTACCTGATTTCTCTGTTAAAGACTATAACAGATGTGTTAAATGTCCTATGTTTTAAAAGCACCCTATTCAGCCCTTTGGTGTGTCTGAACCTTTGCAAGCAGAAGTGTGCAGCTCAACCATGCAGCCTTTATCCTATTAACCATGAACTAACTGTCACCTTCAGCTGTTTTCCCTTTTTACTTTTTAACACAAAGCTTTCTCAAAAATCTTATTAACCGGCTTTATTTCTCTCGATGGTTTTTGTCCGGACGTTTTGTGTTGATTATCTCCATGTCGATGCTTTAACCATTCAATAAAAGTGCATCTGCGATTTATATCACATTAGGGAAGAAAGAAAGTCTGTTAAACCTCTCCCTTGATTCAAATCAAAAAGTTATTTATTGGAGAGGACGGAATCAGCCCTGGAAACTGTATGATCCTGACAAGCTTTCCCGGTGCTGCTCGCCGGCCCCCAACAGACGAGCACCTGCAGACCTGACTTGGAATCTGAAAGCATCACTTTGAAATAAAACCTCGCCGGAGGTTTTCCCCAGTTTTGTTAGTCTCGATGCTTAGCAGGTAAAAAAAAAAAAGGGGAAGGAAGGCGTGGGCAGAGCGTGGGGGGCTCGGGGGTGCGGATGGGTCGCGCCACCTGCCCCTCGGCCCCGTTGGGGCTCGGCGGTGCCGGGGGGAGCGAGGGCTGTCCCGTCCCCACCCGGGGTCACCTCAAGCCCCGTTCCTTGCTCCCAGGGTGTTATTTAACCAGCGAGAGGGAGGGGAGCGAACGGAAAAAGCAAACGGGGCTTTCCCAATAAAATAATTACCTGGCACCCCGCCAGGTGCCGGTCCCATCTCTGTCCCCTGCTCGCTGTCCCCTTCTCTCTGTCCCCTGCTCTCTGTCCCCTGCTCTCTGTCCCCTTCTCTCTGTCCCCTTCTCTCTGTCCCCTGCTCTCTGTCCCCTGCTCTCTGTCCCCTGCTCGCTGTCCCCTGCTCTCTGTCCCCTGCTCTCTGTCCCCTGGTCCCTGCCCCTCTCGCAGACGCCCCCCGGTCCCGGCGTTTCCCAAATGAGCTCCGCCCGGGCTGTTCCGAGAACACTTGGGTTTTTTTGCAGTCATTATACGTTTCCTTTGAGATGATTTACTCCTTTCTTTACATATACATTGGGGGCATTTTGTCTCACTATAGACCAACTGCTGCTAATTTCTCTGGTTTTAAAAAAGAGGGGCTGACATTTTCTGGAAGGTTGGGTCAAACGCATGCTGGGGCACGCGTGGACCCGGTTCCTTGTGAGCACACTCATAAAGAATTCCTTAAGCACCACGGCAAAAGGGACTAGACATCTATTGAAAGGGAAGATAGACCATAAGAAACCAAGAAATCAGACGAAAGGATCTTATTTTAAGAGATCTCCTTTGGAAGTTTTTTTTTCAAAGGCAGTGATCATTTAAGAGAAAGGGAATTCTAATGTCTCAGGATAAAACCTGTGACTAATGCCGTTTGACCTATGCTCGGGCAGTTTTGTGTTTCCTGCCATTCATTTTAATGTCGTTATCTTCAAATTTATTTCTTAAAAGTCACTCACTTCCTTTGTCACGTTAAAAAAAAAAAAAAGCCCAAACCCAAAACTGCCGGCGGGTGAGGGGTAGGGAGGGGGAGGTGAGGGTTGAAGCTGCGTGTGTCCCGGTTCGAGGCTGGTAATCCGCATGAAATTGGGAGAGCCAGCACTTCAAATCCGGAGACCAAAGGGCTGGGCAGGGCCGGGCCGGCGCCCCCCCGGCGGCTCGGAGCCGCGCTCGCAGCCCCATCGCTCTCCCGCATCCCCGGACGTCTCAATCACCCCGGCCCCACGCGGGACACCCTCCGCGACACAGCCCCTGCCCCTGCGCTGCCCGCAGCCAGCTGGGAGCCGAACTCCTCGTCCCTCGCTCCCCAGGCCGGGAGCCGCTCCAGCAGAGACCAGCCGAGCACCCGGAGCCCGCAGTGCCGCTGCTTCCTCCCGAAAGCTGCGGTGCAAACGTGTGTGCGCGCCTTTTAGGTTGCTTTCTTATTTTCCCCCCCCACTCCCTTCTCTTTTTTCTTTTTTTTTTTTCATTTTTCTCTCTTTTTTTCCCTCTTTTTTTTTTTTTTTCTTTTTTTTTTCCGCCGGAGAGCGGGAGGGATGCTCCGTCCCTGCTGTGTCGCAGCCCCCTAACGATGCTCATCGACCACGCCGGCAGCTTGAATGGAGGCTGCGGGGGCGAAGCTGTATTAAAACACCTAAGTCTTCACCTTTAGAATTCAAGCACAAGGAACAGTAACTGTTGGTTCGTTCAAAGCTCTTCTAGATCCCCCCTTTTCTTGAAAATCCTTCTATTGTGCCAATCAAGCAGATGGTTTGCAGGAAATATAGCTTGGCCCCAGTGACCGAAACTAATTTTAACTAGCTTTCCAAGCCTGGCACGTTTGTTTTGCTCTTACAAAATAGCTAAAAAAACAGCTGGCAAGGGTGAATTAAACCCATTAAAGACACATTTATAAGAAATTATATTCACATAGGTTGCTTGAAACCCCCCTAAGAGGGGAGAGATGAGCGTATTGAAATGAAAATGTCCCCGAGCACACTACCCTCCTTAACATCGCCTGAGAGTCTCAAAACATTTTACTAAATAGATTAACTTGACTATTGTTTTGCATCACATTTATCAGCTTCATTAAGTGAATAGCTGAACAAATATATTACGCATGCATGAAAAGCTCTTTTGGGGGCTGCCTTATTGTGTCCTCAGCCCTGACAGGTGGTTAACTGTGTTTCTCTCTCCTCTCCCCCTCTCTCTCTCTGCGCAAAGAAAGAGGGATCTCGGACAGAGCACACAGCCCAGACTTGGCAAAGGGACCTCGAGGGGAGAGTTACTTTCTTTTCCCTCGCCATTCATGCTGGCCGGAGTGCATCCAGCCTGAAATGCAACCAGATGATCTGATCATGTCAAAAGTAATTAACTTTAGTTTAGTCTCTGTGTCTTGCTTGCGCTTTACTAACTCCTTCCAAGCCTGTTTAATTTGCATCCTTTCTTACAAATTTGATTATTTTTGTCCATTTTGTCCTTTTATCCTTTCCCCAACCTCCACCTTTGTTTTTAAAAAACAATCTGGAGTTGAACAATCCCTCTTCTTTCTTCTCCACTCATCTGTCTAATAAACAACCACACAACCTCCTTAAACACAACTCCTTTCACGAGCTAAGATTGGCACATTTTGGAGAGCTAGGATTTGCAAAATACAATATGATGGTTTATTTGCTGCCTCAATTTCATGATTTCTTGGCCCAGTAGAACTTTGCTGGGAATTGAACAGTGGCAGTTTGGATTTCAGATGTTGGTGGACAGCATCCTGCTTGTTTCAGTTGTGGTCTCTGTCCCAAGGGTTTCCAAATTAGACTGTGCAGATGAAATGTGGAGGAGGATGACAGAACACAAAACTTGCCCATTTATTTTCTCAAAAACGTGTTTCTCTCATGTTGCTCAAGAAGGTCAGAAGAATTAAAAATCCTTTTGTCTTTCAAATAATTTCTTAAGAGTACTCCTACCTCCTCACTGCAAACTGAAGTTGTGACCCTTTGCTTACGACAGTGGCAAATTTCTCTGCTGACTGATCTGCTGAAATCTTTTTGCAGTGGGCAATTTTAAGTGCTGGCACTTGAAGATCCCCTGACTTTCCCACTCACTAAGACCCAGTTCTGTTCTTTACTCTCCAGGTTATGACGGGAAGGACAATTTTCTTTGGAGGACAGGACTCCCAGCACAATTCAGCAGGAGAATGAATATGTCCTGGGGTAGATGTTAGAAAATCTGAGAGTTTGCTGTCACTTTGAACTGAGGGTCCTTGAGCCCACACACTCCCGTGATGTCTGCCACAAGAATGGATTTAAAGGCTGCTCTCTACCCCTCTGCCTGCTGGAACACCACACAAGGACCTCTGTCTCCCAGAGAAAGAATAGAATTACTATTTGACTGCTTGTAGGATAAAACCAGGACCTTCTGTTGTTTGTACACCTTTTCTTAAAAGGGCTAGAGCATCAACCCTCAAAGCCTTGAATTCTTCCATGCCAGCCAACTGATGCTTCAGTTCCTTTGGGTTTGGGTATCTCTGGGAAGGTTTAAGAGGGAGACTCAGAAGAGAGATGCTGATGAGAGGCCAGGTACCTGTAAACACTTTTCCCAATGGAAAGCCTTCCCTAAGCTATATGCTGGTAGTCAGAAGGATGGTGGTAGGCTGGGAGGCTCACTTTGCTCCTTCTGGGTGAAAATACCTTCAGATGTCATGATTTAGTGGGGAAAACAGCTGTTGTTTTTCTCTCTGAGTCCTATGGGAAGGTGCTGAAAGGTCCTTTAACAGGGATTAACCTGTGATTCATTTGGTAGGATCCAAAGACATGTGATAAGGAAGGAAAGGAAAGTCAAATACTGTGTAACAGTTCTTTAGTAAACACAAGTGCAAAATTTCCTTGTTGGGATATTCTAATGCTCTCGCAATTGAAACGTGGGAATATCTTAAAAAAAACAAAAGTGATTTCCAAGGTTTTTTGATCATCAGATTCCCTGGCCATTTAGTGTTTTCTTCTTTTAAGTATTGCATTTGTGACCTTGTCATAAAGTTTGCAGTTAAATGGTCCAGTTACAGACCATGCCCTGACCCCAGCTATGTCCATGTCTACAAGGTGCTGGTAAAAGGTCCTGCATCCATAGAGGATGAGAGTAGACCTCTGGACCTCTTTAATAAAGACAGGTTGCTTGGTTTCCAGAAATACCAAGCTGTTCTTGTAGATGCTGATGTGGAGAGTGTTTAATCTCTGGAGGTCTGACAGAAAAAGGACAAACTGCCCCTCAGGTTTCACCTTCATATTACCCTGAGAAATGAGTTAGCAAGCCCTGGTCCATATGGTCCACGTGCTCTGCTCCCAGCTGCTTTGTGTAAAATGGGAAGTGGGATGAATGAAAATTGCTGTATTTCTGCTGTCCCTTGGGGATGCTTTTACCAAGTGAGCTGCTTCAGGTACAGAAAACCAAGGAGCAATAATGCCCAAGGAATTAACAGCTTGAGAATGTTGCTTGTTCTGTCAGGGATGAAGTCAGGGGCAAAACTCATGGTAATTTCAATGTGGTGGGTTTAAGCCCTAGAAGAATTTGAAGGTACTTGTCTCCTTTCAGGACTTTGTCAGGAGTGTTTTGGTACTGCGGGGGGAATAGCAAAGACAACTGAAGTTCAGAATGAGACAGCCAGGATGTTTGAAGAGGATCTTCACAAGATGAAACAGCTTTTCTCAGGTTTCTCGTCACACCTGTAGCAATGAGAACTACTTTACAAAACCCATGTTTTAGTGGTTGCGTTTACATTTTTGGTTCTCATCATGTCTTGATTTTTGTCTTTTTTTTCCTCTGTTTTTTCCTTGTCCATTAAAAATGGAAGAGGGTGGAAAACACCAAATTATATGTCTCTAGTAAGGTCTTTAGGAGCATCAGGTGGGATTTAGCAGATTTAAAGTTTGACTTGATGAAATCTGGTAAGGTCACGTTGTCCTGGCACAGGACAGGGCTCTTCTTGAACACCCATACTCTGTCTGTGACTTGTCAGACCCAGAAAGCTCAGGAGAGAGGAAATTAATGTAGCTTCAAGCTATGTTTGCAGCCTCCTGATTCATGAATGTACTGGGATAAGGGCAATTTCTCTGGTGTCTTTTAAATTGCTCTGCCTTAGGTCTTAAATTGAAGTTTAGTCCCTCACCTATCAACTTTTATCCAACTTTCTCTAATGGTATTATACAAAAAAATTTCTATCCTCCTTGTTTGGTGAATGTCTCCTGCTCCTTTATTTACAGATAAATAAATCAATGGGGGGGGTGTGAGAGACAGGACTACACTGCTGACTGTGATCAGACCCTCTCTCTTGGGAGAGTTCAAGCAATGAGGCTGGACTTCTGTGCCAGGACAATTCATGTCTAGGAGTTTTCCCTGCTTCTGCACTTAAAGCAGAAGCAGGCTGGACAGCATGGAAAATTTTCCATCCACTGCTGTGTATATGGTAACTGTCTCCATGTCTGCAAGAGGAAAAATGGAGATGTCTCCTTGTTATCTTCTGCTGTTTCCACAGCATCTACTAGCCACAGAGAAGGCAGCTTTTTGGTCTCAGTTCTGGTTGTCCAGCCCTAATATTTAAAAGACTGCTTTAAGATGGATGAAATAACGATGGGATTTATGAGGTGTACTGAACTTAGCAGGAAGCACCAGTAACCAGAGGTGTCTCTTTGGAAAGGATTTGCATCCCCAGGCCCCACAGTGCAAAAGGGGACTGATGTCAGACTGGACTGGCTGAGTTCAAAATTCAAAACTGGGATATCTGCACTCTGGGCAGATGAAACAGGGCTGTGAGTCTCACTGTTTCCGAGAAAAAAATACATAAGCTTTGTATGAAAGGTGTAGAAAGAACCCGATTTTCCACTTAGCATCATGTCCAGGTGAGTGTGGGCCTCTGCTCTGCAGGAACAGGTGGGGATGATTTGCTCTCTAACGTACTTCAACTCTTTTCCACCCCACTTTTAGTGTGCCCAGGAAGGCAGCACACTCAAACTTGCTCTTTACATTGGGAAACTGACTCCATTACACAAGTAGATTGTCCGGCCACATGGAAAAAATCCACAAAGACAGACGAGTCAAGTCATCCTCTTGGGCTGAGGAGTTTTTCCCTCCTGTCATGGATCTGGGATACCCCTCAGTGCTGGGGCCATGTGGCCAAGAAGTTTTTCTTCCTTCCCTTCGCAAGTTCGCCATGAAGAACGTTTTTAAAGTAAAAAAACCACATCTCTAACTTTCTTAGCTGTGTTTTAAGGGATGTTTTCATGAGGAGCTGCTGTTAGATCACACGGTTTGTTTTATGACATATTTTCAAATCAAGCCACATTTAAGCAAGAAAGGCAAGTAATTACATATAGCTTTTTAAGAATGTGGACTTTGTTTTCTTTTCCTCTTCATTTAAATTCCAGGGTGCACAGGACTCCTGTTTTTAAGTAGATTTTAACCATGACTAGAGAAGCTCAGTTATCAGTTATGCACTATAAACAATATGCAGAGGGGGGATGTTTTGATCAGAGCTATTCAGTCCTTGCTTGCTAATCTAATTACAAAGTGTAGGTTTCTGACACAGAGCTGCTTGCACAGAAAAGGCTTTTCTCACACCTGGTGGATTGTTTAGCCAAGCTTTTTAAATGCTTACAGTTTTAAAGTTGGGGGGAGGGAAGCCTTTTAAAAAAACAAGTTCCTGTGCAAGGCAATAGAAAGAATTTAGTGGTTGTCAACATGAGTTTAGTATAAGGATGCTGTCGAAAATGTGGGTCCACTTTACATTGACCTTTGGACATAGGAGCCCCAAACATTGTTTTAATTTATTTTTTTTAAGGGTTAAGGAGAGTATGAAAAATAACAGATGTCAGTGACTGTACTAAATTGTGTGCATGAGTGTTATAAATATCTATGTATGGCTAGACACGATGCTCCCTTTTTTTTTTTTTTTTTTTTTGGGTGTTTTTTTTTTTTTTTTGGGGATGTTTATTGTTCGTGCCTCAAGTGCTCAGCAGCTCTGAAAGGGCAGCTTTGAATCGCAGCCCCAGCAAAACAGTATTTTTGTGTTGTTTAGTGCTCCGATTCCTACAAACAAAATAAAATACCTTGTTGAATAAGGGCCATTGAGCAGGAATGATGGGTTAAGAGTGGGGGTCCGAGGTGGCAGCGTGGGTGCTTGTTTATCAGGGAGGAGTTGTCAGTTGTTGGCTGTGCTGCTGAAAGGAGGGACGCTGGAGGCTGATGCCTGGGAGAGCATTGATGTGAGGTAACGGGGTAATCGGATTGAAAGTTAGCCATGGTATTTATGTCAGTTCACATTTCGTCAAATGAATAATATGAGGTTGCTACCTAGCCCAGGCCTTGGCCTGGGGGTTGGGTTATAAAGAATCCAAGGCCTCATTTGATTCAAATATAAATTAATTCTCACTGGAGCGTTGGCTGATTAATCTATTTGCATAATAGTAGAAAAACTGCAGTGTGGTTACTTTTGCGGGGATTTGGACAAGAAAAGCCTTAAATTCATTTGAAAGAATAGTGTGTGAGAAGTCAGGGAAGCAAAAGCACCTCTATAGGGCTCCTCAAGCCATTTTCCCCCCAACCCTGATGTGCAAAACCGAAGGCTAAACTTGTTCACTGGGGAGTCTGACACCCTCCTGAAAAAAAAACCTGTGTTCTGATGCCTAGCTACACTTGCATTTTTGTGTTTGATGTTGCTCTCATTGTAATTAGAACAATGGCACCCTTTATAGTTTTTTGATATTTAATAAAAATGAAGCCTAAATAAAATTGCAGCATGTGGAGGTGGAATAAAAGTTGAAGTGCAGCAAAGCTCTGTGGGGAGATTAAGAACTAGGAGAGACAAATGCACTTGAGATGTAAGTGCTGCTGCTTGTGTGAAAGCCTGGTTATCCTGTGAGACACGGGAATGAAAGGTCCCAGTCCTGCTGGCCACATCAGCTTCACAATGTGGTCAGGGAGGAGTGGGTCTAACATCAGTGAAGGTACCAAGCAGAGGCTCAAAGAGGGAAAAAAAGCTTTTTTTTTAAAATTTGCTTCCCCTCCTACCAAGCCTCTCCGAAAAATTTCACTTTTGGAGATGACACCTGAAGCATACCCTTATAGAGGACCCACCCATGGGCAGTCACACAGATGTTTTTCTATCACATCCCATTTTTTCCTTAATTTTCCTAAATACTGTGCATCTCCATTGCATGTATAAAATGAAGTGTAAGGTTTGGTTTTAATTTTTTTTCCTTTGCTATCCACACACCTGTAGTGCTTGACTGTTTGGCAAAGAATGTTATGTTTGCACACAGATCCTGAGACTGGTTTTGAATCTTGTGACCTCTGAGGACAGAAGTGTGTAAAATTCACAAGACACAGTAGAGGAGAAGCTTCAAAAAATAGTCCAAATCCTGCTCTTATTGAAGTCTGTAGACATTTTGCCAGCAACAAAAACACATACCCTAATTAAGCAAAATATAAAACTTCCAGCAAGAATGTCAGGATGGAATTACAGTGCAGCAGAGTCCATATGAAGAGTGGGAGGCAACCTCCAGGTCCACATTTGCCAGAGTTAATTGAGTATTTGCAGGAAAGCTGGGCTGTTACTTGGGTTCACTTGAGATTTAAAGCAACCACTAAGACTAAAGATGTCAGGGTTTTGTGGTGAACCTGCCCCCACTGCAGAATGCCAAGGTTTTCACTCTGAGTTCACTTGTTCCTGCGAAAATATAAAGATTTCCAGCACGGACAGTGGGGATAGGAGATGTGGCACCTACCCCCTCATCTAGGAGTTGAGGAAGCTCACAGAGGTTCCTGATGAAACCTCTGAATCCAGATACTTGGGGGAATCAAGGTGATGCTACAGACTATAGTTGTGCTGAAGCAAATGACGCTGTAAGAAGAGTTTGCGTTCCAGGCAGGAATATTGTAATTTGTAAATCCTTTGGAAGTGTGTCCAAAGACAGAAAATGGGGTTCCTCCTGCCTCATCCCCTTCTTGGTCCTTGTTTCTGCTTTCTCCATAAGCCCATGGTCCTCTCTGCCATGATGTGAGTTCAGGCTGCAATTTGTAACTTCATATTTATTTCTTGAATTCTTTGGTTACTTCTTTTAACTCCTGTGATTTTGTTTTGCCTTTTTTCTTCCTCTCCTTTTTTCCCCTTTTTTGTTTTTTCCTTTTCTTTCACACCAATAATATGCTCCTGGTGTAAGCATTATTTTAACCTGGCTTTTAACCGTATTTATAACAACCCTGTTGATTGCTTTTCAGAGCCATTTGGGAAGGATGCTGTCTCTTTACTAAGCTGGGAATTAGGCAAAAGATCTTGACAAACTGCCATTGAAAAAGAAAAGGTGGTGGTGGTCAAAACCCCTTATTTATGTAAAAAAAAGCCTGCCATAGTGTCTGTAAGTTTGCTGTTGCAAGATCAGTGTCTGAAAGCACAAAACAAATTGATCCTATCCATGGTCATAAAGCAGCTAGGCTGCAGTATTTTTGTGGTTAATTCTTGTGGAAGGGGAATGTCTGGGATCTTCGGAAGGTTGGGCCATACAAGCAAATGACATGCCTGATTAACAGAACGTTGTTACCAGATAATAGTGACTCTGCTGTCTTGCTCTGGTATTTATGCAGAATAAACAAGGCCCAGGAAAAGCCAAGACATCTGTTTTCTGAACAGAAGCCCTCAGCCTGTTGACAACCTCCTAGTCCAATTACTCCACGTCTTTTACCCCCAGTGATTGATGTGGCTCTGGTGGTTCAATCTGGGGCAAGTTGAAGGCAAAGGGAAGGGAGCCTGTGTGCCTGTCTGACTGACCTGAGTGATGTAATGAACCCCTTTGAATTAGCCAGGAGCACTCCAGGCAAATCCAGGACTTCTGCTTACCTTGGTGCCCTGGAAGGAAGAGGTGCCTGATTGCACTGAAGACAGTACAGGGCACCAAGGCTCTTCTCATGGTCCCACTTGCAGCACAAAATGGTGTAAATGGATGAATTTCTTTCTTCTCATGGTCCCACCTGCAGCACAAAATGGTGTAAATGGATAAATTTCTTTCTTCTCATGGTCCCACCTGCAGCACAAAATGGTGTAAATGGATAAATTTCTTTCTTCTCATGGTCCCACCTGCAGCACAAAATGGTGTAAATGGATGAATTTCTTTCTTTCTTCTCATGGTCCCACCTGCAGCACAAAATGGTGTAAATGGATGAATTTCACTCAGCCTCTCTTATTCCTTCCATCAGGTCTGGCTATAGTGCTCATAGTACTTAAATCAAGAAGTTTTTTTGACAGTTAAGTCATGCATCTACTTTTTTCCATACTTTACCAGAAATAGACATTAAATTACTTGTGCTTACAGCTTAAAGGAAAGCTTAGTTTTGGAATCCTTGTTTCTCCCTACTACCTTTAGTACTCAGTACACAATTTTTGCAGTTTAGATATTAACTGATTTCACTTCCAGTAACTCCCATTGCATTAAAGGAGAGTAGCAGAAAAGAAAAAAGGCAAATTTTTTGTGTCTGCCATGTCAAATTTGTCAAATAGGAGTACAGGTGACAATAATCAGGATGAAAAAACAGCTGTTGCATGGGCACTGCTGATGTGCCCAGGTTGTTTTGTGTGCTTACAATAAACCAGTCTGTCCAGGTTGCCCAGCTGAAGATGAAGGCAATGCTTAGAGGTTGAGCTCTGCCAGCAGCTTGCAGCACTGGAAGGTGGAATTACACTCCTGTTTGGACCNTTTCTTTCTTCTCATGGTCCCACCTGCAGCACAAAATGGTGTAAATGGATAAATTTCTTTCTTCTCATGGTCCCACCTGCAGCACAAAATGGTGTAAATGGATGAATTTCTTTCTTTCTTCTCATGGTCCCACCTGCAACACAAAATGGTGTAAATGGATAAATTTCTTTCTTTCTTCTCATGGTCCCACCTGCAACACAAAATGGTGTAAATGGATAAATTTCTTTCTTTCTTCTCATGGTCCCACCTGCAACACAAAATGGTGTAAATGGATGAATTTCACTCAGCCTCTCTTATTCCTTCCATCAGGTCTGGCTATAGTGCTCATAGTACTTAAATCAAGAAGTTTTTTTGACAGTTAAGTCATGCATCTACTTTTTTCCATACTTTACCAGAAATAGACATTAAATTACTTGTGCTTACAGCTTAAAGGAAAGCTTAGTTTTGGAATCCTTGTTTCTCCCTACTACCTTTAGTACTCAGTACACAATTTTTGCAGTTTAGATATTAACTGATTTCACTTCCAGTAACTCCCATTGCATTAAAGGAGAGTAGCAGAAAAGAAAAAAGGCAAATTTTTTGTGTCTGCCATGTCAAATTTGTCAAATAGGAGTACAGGTGACAATAATCAGGATGAAAAAACAGCTGTTGCATGGGCACTGCTGATGTGCCCAGGTTGTTTTGTGTGCTTACAATAAACCAGTCTGTCCAGGTTGCCCAGCTGAAGATGAAGGCAATGCTTAGAGGTTGAGCTCTGCCAGCAGCTTGCAGCACTGGAAGGTGGAATTACACTCCTGTTTGGACCACATGAGTCTGTGGTTTCACTTGTGGCAACTCTGCCACTCATTTGCCTTCTTTGTGAACTGGTTTTATTCATTAACTCAACTGGAAGTTCATCAAGGGAAAAAGCAATTTTTTTTGACACAGGGGCTTATGGCTAAAGAAAAGGAATTAGTGCAGCTAAGAACATATATCTATTTAATTTGACTACTCTTTTCAGGTTAAATTAGTGTGTGAGAGAGATGCATGTCAGGCAATTAAAAGAAAGTATACCTCTCCAAATTTAGAATGGAGAGCATTCTGACCTTCTTCAACCAGAAATATTTGGCCCAGGCTAAGTTTGAAAGCCATGAGTTCTGCACACTTATTTATACAGTTTTTCTCATAATTTATTATTCTTTTCAAGCCTTCCTATCTGAGAGCTGTCACAGAGAGAGGGGGGCTCAGGTGAGGGTAGTAAATCCAGAGCAAAGGACCAAGTGGGAATTTCTGAGCTGGAAAGCCACGAGTGCAGCATGAAAACCCTGATGTTTGCTCCCAGTTGTCTTTGGGAAGGTTGGGTAAGCAGGCAGGTCAGCTATGAAACTGCAGAAGAAAAAAAACATCAAGTAGGGTGTTGTAAGAACATATTATAGGTTTCTCTGCATGCAGGCCTGCAGAAAAATCTTCCCATGGGAAAGCATCTTTTTACTGTCTTTTTACTCTGTATAAGTTTCTGTAAACAAAATCTCTGATTTGTGTTTCAAAGACATTTGGATTTCTCTGCCTGTCTCCTGATAGTGGGAGATGGAGGTTTTCTTTCTTTCTGCCTATGAGGTGAAAAGTTGTTATCTCTGATTGTGTGAGCTATTCCAGCATTCTTTGGACGGAGCTTGAAGCAAGAGCTTCAGCTGCTCCGGGCTGGGCAGATAATAGCCCAAATCCTTTGTATTATGGAGTCATTTTAATAAATCATATTTAGCCTTCTGATATTATTGTCAAAAGTCCTTTGTTAGCACAAGGACCATGGCAACAGTAGGGCTTCCTGTTTCCTCCTGGAGCTTTTTCAGTGCAGGAACACCACTACAAGCTGCTCCAGGCTTTCTCACCAGTCTCAGTCCACCCGGCCCCTGATGTTCCACATTGTTTATTGGTTGAACAAACCTGTGTCTGACATTCTGAGCATAGTCCATTGCTGGTAAAAAGGAAACAATTTTGTGTCTGCTGGGTCAGTCAAACATATGACACCGAGAGAAATGATCTTCCTCTCAGGGCTGCAGGAAGCTGAAGGGCAGAAGTGAATAACTGACAATGGGATATGCTGGACAATATTTATGTGAGCTTTGTGTTCCCAGATACACTTGGATGGCAGTGAATTGTCAGTTACTATATCAATCTGCCAAGTGTGAATAGCTCTTGAAGAGGTTGAACCTTCTCAGGTTAAGGGATCTGTAAAGCTAATAGAGATCATGCATGATATGGATATGACCTCATTCTGAGGGCATATAAATTAAACCATTCCTAAGCAAGGGCTTTGGCTTGCTCAGCAGTGCTCACATGCAAACAGGAGACATTTTGCAATTCTCTGGTAATTCTCTGCCACATTGCTCAGTTTGTCTTTATCTATTGTTTTTATACTGTGCCCATCAGTGTGGCTGACACAGAGAGCTTTAGAGTTTTCATTAAATTGTCTTTATTTGACAGAGAATCTCTCCTGGAGGGAGTGGAGTCTTACCTAAAACACTTTGCACTCACAAAATAGAAAAGTGCCATTCACCACTTCAAGGATGTAGGAACTACAAAAGAGTGGAAGGGTTGTTCTGATCACATCCAGAGGGAAAGTTCTGGCAGTGATGTTCAAATGGTGGCTAAATGGAAGTCCAAAGTCATGGCAACAGATTATTGACTTAGTTATAGATCCAGTGAAGGATCCAAGTCAAAGGTACTTTTGATTCTCTACCTCCCTTCAGTACAATAGTCAGAGCTCATCAAACTCAATTCTGAGAGAAGATCCACTTTCTTTTCTTTAATTTATTTTTTTGAGCAGGCAGATTCCCAAAAGCCTTAGGAAAAAGGACTTACAGGAATAAGATTTAGAATATTACTGCCAAATCTAATTTTTGTGTCATACTAGAAGAGTAATTCAAGTTTTCTGGAGGCCAAAAGTAATTGGACAAAATCTGCAATAAAATGTTATGGGTGTGTGCCTACCACTGAGATCTCAATCATTTATTGAAATCAGGTAAAAGTAGAGCTGTCCTGAGAGGTTTTTTTTTCTTGAACAGGATGAAAGAGTTGTTTTTAATGTAAGATATCTGTTAAAATCCTGCCATATAACATAATTTAGCTACAAACAAACATAAAAACAACAAACTGTGAAGAAAGACAAATCCCTGCCACATTTTCTCTCCTTTTTGCACCTCCCATTAATTGCTTGGCTCCGGGAGGGAAAGGACTCCGAGTTTTGCACAAAACTCATCCAAGAGTGAAGAGGGCAAGCTGAACACTGAGCCTCTCCAGCTTCCCTGGAGTGAATGGCTTTCTGAGGGGTATGAATGCTCCCTGTCTCTCCCCATACAATGTAGGTGTTACTGCTCACCAGGAGAGAAAAACAAAACAATAATCACTTGAAGGGGAGAGAAGGAGTCCTGGGCAGGGGGTCAAGCACGGTCCCTCTGAAGGATAGAAAACCTCCTGGCCTCTGTGTCCTGGAGAGGGGTGAGAGGGGCTGGCCACAAAGAGTGGGGCTGGGTGATGCTCTCTGAGGCTGGGGGCACTGGGGAAGAAATGTTCTGCTCTGAGTGAAATGGGATGAAAAGTGTGTTTTGTGGTAAAACGGCAAAAAAAGCTCCCCAAACCCCAAAAGATGGAGCAGAGCACATCTGAAGATCCTTGCTGCTTCTTCTGGTTTTCATTTCAGGCCATTCATATGCCTGCACGTGGCTGAGCAATCACAGCCTTTGCCATTTTCCTTCATTCATAAAATGGAGTGCAAAATTAAGTTATTACTGACTTTCCTGTGAGTGGGGTCTGCGTGCAGGGAGAGGAAAGCAGCTGGTGATCACTGGGATAACAAGTCTGCACTTTTCTGGTGTGGTGTATTCACCTGAACATATGAGAGACATCTCACCTCATGTCACTCTCACTTTTCAGCCTTCTGATGTTTTCATTCTTGTGATGGAGTTTCTCACGCTGTTTTTTGTAAACATGCACATGTTTTTCTAACTGTCTTTTTGTTTTTCATTCTTTCTCCTGGGAGGAGAAAGGTTTGATAGACTTTGTCATTGACCAGTGTGGTTGGAGAGGTGGT
Source organism: Leptocoma aspasia (assembly GCA_013399835.1). NCBI lineage: Eukaryota > Metazoa > Chordata > Aves > Passeriformes > Nectariniidae > Leptocoma > Leptocoma aspasia. The sequence goes on along the minus strand of VXAX01004541.1, from coordinate 506,678 downwards.
ATCTTCACCTTCCAATCGATGGTCGTTTCCAGAACCCTATATAATGAGAAAACCAAAATAAAGTCTCTCTCTTCTTTGCCTTCTCTCGGGTGTGGCTGCGTTTGTCTCTGCGTTTCGTGTTGCTCAATAGAGTAACAACCTCACCTGGAGACAGATGCAGAGATGCAGAGTAACAGAACTTTTCTGTCTTCATCTCCCAGCATTAGAACATCTGATCTTTTTTTTTTTATTTTTTTCCCCCCCAGTGTTTGTTTTTCCCCACTCATCTCTGTATTTACCACACACCTTTAGGAACAAGGGGAGGGAGCGTGGAAGGCAGGCTGGGTGAGATCAGATGCCTGCACTTTTAACTCTGATCTTGTTCAGTTTGTATTTAGACCCTCTGAAGGCCTTTTGCATGAGTTACTTTTGGTCTGAGCAGACCTTTACTCTTATGTCAGCACAAAGGGGTTAGGTGCAGTGCTTTCTGTGGCAAAAGCCCTCACTGGGGCTGAGCAAAATCTCAGCTTTTTCAGGAGCATGGCAACACAAAAGATTTAAGGGGGGAAATTGTTAAAAGGGAAGCCCTTTTCTCTTTGGATTGAATGCAGTGGGGAGATTAAAACTTTCATTTGAGATTTTGCTGTATTCATAGTAGTGGGGCCATGAATAGGTCTAAGTCAGAGCCCACAGTGGTTGTGGTGTGCCCTTTTATTCTCTGGCACATCTTCAGACACAGGTTGTTTTGCACTTGAAAGATGTGAAAGAGGGGAATGTGGGATTTTGACAGCTGATATTGGCCTCTGAGCTCTTGATGGGGATTTTCTAATTAACCCCAAGGGCCCATCAGGTGGTCAAAATGGAATGATTCCTGTCAGGAAGGGCAAAAAGTTGGAATTTTTTTTTTTTTTTTTTTTTTTTTTAAATTTTGGACAAATACACTGGGGATGATTTTTAATGACATATGTACACTGAAACCAATTTTGAGGAGAATTCTGGAAATTTTTAGGGCCTGAATACCTCTAAAGCTCAAACTTTCAAGGAAAACGTCCTCCCTTGTGAAGATTTCTTGGGCTTTATGTAATAATAATAATAAAGCTAATTTAAGGAAATGCCTTTTGATCCCAATTACTTCCCACAAATCTTTACCACTGAGACAATTTGAGGTGGCACACTCCCACCCTGTCCTCTCCAGCTTAGGGGACTGGGGGTGGTGAGTCCAAGGGAATCAGGATCCTTAGAGGAGCAGCAGTAAAGCAGGAAGGTTGGACTAAATGTGTGATAATTTGTGTTCTGCTAAAAACCTTGCAAAACTTCCTCATGAAGTTTTAGAAGGCAAAAAGTGAGCAAGCCTGCCTGTGTGTGTTTGCACTGAATTTACAGTTTTGGTGGTTGTACCATTCTGAAGCACATGAAGTTTGAAAGCTGCCCTGGTTATCTTATCTCCTTCTAAATCCATGGTGCAGGATGGAGGATTGAGATGCTAGGGAAAAATCTTGAGCTGTGATACCTGTGAGTCAGGAAAGCTAACAGAAAGCTAAAAAATATTTAATATTGATTTTGTCTGCTGCTGAAAGAATGCAGTTATAGCTTCACAATATATGGCTCCTTACAGACATTTATATGGGATGGAGATATCTATACATCTATATCTCTTAGGTCTAAGAATTAGCATACAAACTTGAGTGACTTGTTCAAGAGAATATTAATTGACTTTTTTATGTTTGGGGTATTTGAGAGTTGCAAAGGAATGGAGAAACAGGCAGAAGGAACATGAAGGAGATGAGGAGGATCCTACTGAATGAATTAATCTAGAAATAGTAACAAATCCAGCTGTTAAAGGAGATGTCTTCCTCTATTCCTCTGCTTGTCCTGCATGTCAGAGCCAAGGGCAAGAAGTTGCAATGGTTTCATCTTCCAGTCATGACAAAAGTCAACTGGGACATCTCTGCCTTCTCTGTCACCTCCCAGTCTAGAAGTATCCCTTATCCACTTCCCATATCAGTTAAGTTCAAAGTTCACATGATTTGAAACCCACTGGAAAATAATGCCCTGGGCCAACCTCAGGCTTGTGCTGGGCAGGAACACAGATGTACTGAGGGGAGGAGTGAGATAACAAAGGTGAATATACATAAAGAGTAAGTTTAATTAGTAAGGAGTAAGTTAAATTAACAAAAAAATACTAATAATGCTGCTAGCAAAGGGTTGTAGTTGCAGGGAATAAACAGAAAACCTAAGGATTTCAGAACCAGTCCAAATGTTTCAAAACAAAACTTAAAACCAGGCAAAATTTGCTTTCAATCACATTTGGGCACAAAATGTTTGGTACAGGTCCAAAAATGTTGGGGATTTTTCTTCGTCTTCTGGAATTCAATGAGTGCATTTTGAGTGCACAGAGCCAAAAGCTGCAGAGACTTGTCTGTTTCTGGACTTATCTAACTCCTGGAGACAAATAGGAGTGCATGTTAACTTCCAGAAAGTAAAAGATATGCTCTGTCCTCTGCTTCTGCAGAATCATAGTTACTTTAGCATGGTGTGTGAAATTTTAATTCAAAAGCCTGCCACACAGGCTGAGAACAATCTCATTTGGTAATCGAGACCCAGGCAAATTTTAAGGCTATGTAGGGATAGTACTTGGCAATTAAAATAGGTGCTAAATAACAGCCAGAAAATAAATATTAAATCTAAAAAATGAAGTCAGAGTGGGCACTTTGAGAAGTCCAATTCCTCTACTTACTTCTGTTAGGAAGAGGTAGCCCCCCCAGTGGAGATTTTTGGATGTTTGGAAAACATCTGCCTGATTATCATTTAATGGTCTTGAGAGTATGAATGAATAGGCTTGGCTTGGTTCAGGAGCTTTTTGCTCTACTCAGCCAGGGATTATTTTAAGAAATCTGATAAGATACAGACATTTATCTATCTTTACTGAAATAAAATGACTACTATTTCTTCTTGCTTAAAACATGCTGGAAACAGGCTGATTTCTTTCCCTCTGGTGCTGATCAGCATTGCAGTGTGCATGAATAAGACATTCATCTTGTTGACACATCTTGTTCCAGCTGTTGCTGTGGCAAATTGTTTCTGCTATAGTTCAGCTCAAGTGCTGCAGAGGTTTGTTCATAACGAATTTTGAATTGTTTTTTGAGGACAGCTTTAAATCAAAATCAAAGCAAGTGCTGCAAAGCTGTGTCAACCACAGAGAACTTAATGCAGACAGAGGGACAAAAAATGTCAAGTTCCCAGTCCTCATGAATCTACAGACTCTGCCCAGTTTCTCAGCAGTGTTCTGCACAGTAAGTTTTGCCAGAACATGTAAGAAAGGAATGTTTCCTCTTGTGGGGGAGGATTTGGCTTCTGAAACAAAACCCCACATCCACTGCCTATCAATGAAATGCATTGTTTGAGAGCTGGCCTCTGTGTTTTATGAACACTCCAGTGTTTCATCCACCACTGACTGCTTCAGACTGAGATCAAATTCCACATGTTTTGGCAGGGGTGGAGAAAATAATGGTACCACAATGATGACAACAATGAAATATTACAGTCAACCACACGCTCACTCTAAACTCACCAATTTTCTCCTTGTGCTTAAGAAAAGTGGGAAGACCATATGTCTACTTGGAATGATTTATTAGGGTGGAGTTATCACCCTGTACCCACCCAAGAGCTCACCAAGGCACTCCATGTTTATGGGTGCTTTCTTGCAGATGGTGGCCCTTGGTTCTGTAATATGCTCTTCCCCCAACTTGTCACTCTTGGTGTAGATTTTGTTCAAGTTTTAGTCAGTAATCTATGAAGAAAAACATGTATGGGTTCACAGAGTATCAGCCCAGTATCAAAAAGGAAAGCTTGGGAGTGGTTGCAAGTTCTCTTATATCACAGTGAGTTTGGATAAAGCCATGTACTTGTGATTCTGAACATTTGAATATGTCATGCCTTGCCAATTAACAAGATTAACTTTTTCCCCCACAAAAAATTGTCAGCTGCTTTGAAACAAACTGGGAAGAAGAGAGACATTTTCTAATTTCTCTTCCATCCTTCTAGACCAAAAAGACTTCATTCTATTTACTGTCCCACAGGCATCTGCTCTGTGTTGTCCCAGGCATTTGCAGAAGTGAGAGCTCTAAGAAACCTTACAGGGACAGATATTTAAAAGAGAATTTTGAAGTGGAAACTCTTTACGTTAACTTCCTAAGTCTTTTAAGTAGTGGTGGAATCAAATTTTAAACGATGCTTACATATTACTTTAGCAAATATATGAAGGTTCTCTTCATTGTTAGTTTTTTGTGGGGATATAAATTAATGTGCTTTCATACTTATTTTCTATGTGCGTTTTTTTTCCTTGGACAGTGTCACCCAGCACAGAAGGTTTTGTGCTTATTTGTAAACATTATTTATTTATTTATTTATTTTCTTTCTTCGTGTTTACAGAGAGAAATGTAACCGCATCTGCTCTAGAAATAGTTTGGGAAAAACAATTTCAATGTATTCTCAGGGCACAAAATTGATGGATAGTGGGTTTTGTCCAATTCTGACAATTTTGTATTTTTTGGATCCTGCTTCTTCTGGCACTCTGTCCGTCTATAGCAATTATCAGTCTTCCTGAATTAACTTAAACAGCTTTTAGTAAGAGCTAAAACCTCTCAGAAATGAAACTGCTTTTCTTTTCTCCCCTGAGCACCACATCCTGATGCTCTTTTTGTTGCTGAAACAAAGTTTATTTTGCATACAGTATCTATGCCTCATGTATATTAAGCGTCCTTTTTCACAACACTTTCTGATTATAAGGGCTTATTCACACTTTCTACCTTAATCACTGACCCACCAGGAGATTAAGGCTCATCTCTAGAGTATTTGGTAAGCCAGCTAATTGGGGGTGAAACCAGTGGGCATTAGGGGAAGCTATAGGGCTTTGAGAGCTTGAATAGCTTTTGGGACAAGGGACAGTGGCAGGCACTGCCTGACAAAAAATCCTGAGGCCCCTGGATGCTGTTTGCTGGTGGTGCCCTTACAGATCAGTCCTTCCCTCTCAGGGGTCTCTGCTGTGACAGTGCTTTCCATGGCTTCCCTTGCACAGAAAAAGGAGCTGCAGCAGAGAACTTGTGGGCCTTCCCTTGATCTAAAGAAACTCTTTGGTGCAAGTGAGAGAAGCCTTTGAATTTTTGTGCTGGGATAAAGCAGTGGAGCAAAAGAGCAAAATCGAAATAAATGTGCTTAATGTGCTGCATGATGTTGAGGTGATGGTGCTGTGTAGGTGGGGGTGTGTGGAGGAAGATGAGGGCTGGGATGGAGAGAGGGGCTTTGGACAAGGACATAGAGTGACAGGATGGGGGAAATGGCTTTATGGTGAAGGAGGGTGGATTTAGATGAGATATTCAGAATAAATTCTTCCCCGTGAGAGTGGTGAGGGCCTGGCACAAGTTACCCAGAGGAGCTGTGGCTGTCCCATCCCTGGAAGTGTCCAAGACCAGGTTGGATGGGGCTCTAGGCAAACTGGTGTAGTTTGGCAGGGGAGGTGGAGCTATGTGATCTTTAAGGTCCCTTCCAACCCCATAGAACCTTCTGTGGTTCTATGAAATATGTAAGGATGTTTGTAGAATTACCAGCATTAAAAAAATTCCTGCTATAATGGATCACTCTTAGGGGTAAAAAGCTAGTCTTAAACTTCCAAAAATATATCTCTAATCACAGCTCAGTCCTAAGTGGGTTGAGGTAGGGGCTGCTTCTTCGTCAGAGCAGCCACGAGAGGGCAACATGAGCATGAGCACAACAAAGAGTGATGCTAAGGAAGAAATCGGTGATGTAAAACATAACTTGCAATTCCTGCAGCATTTGTGCAGCTTGCCTTGCCTTTAGCCCGTGTGCTGGGAGGGTAGGACAGGACTTCTCCCTGTTTGGCACTTGCCTTGTGATTTGGGGAGCTATTTAAACCCTGGGGGAGGTAAAGCACGACTCTCTTACATGGCAAAGTTTCACTCCTGCTTCCTCCAAGTGCAGAGGTTGTGTAAGATTTGGGATCTGGAGTGGTGGTCCTGCTTCTCTCCAGTTTATGGCAGAGCTTTAGATGTGAGGTACATCTGCTTCTGGAATTTCAGATTTTATGAAAATAGTCCTGGTCCTCAGACCTGTGCAGAAAACTATTAAGAGGTGACTTCAACTAAAAAGAGAACAAGAAGGATTTATGATTTTAAAAGAGTAGTAGTATGATGGCAGCTGCCTGAAAATCAGCCCTCTGTTTGCTTGGCTAAGAAGCTCAGGAAAATATCCCCAGCAAGGAAACCTTGGGATGCATCAGACTTGGGGGGTTGGTTCTGCAGAGCAGATGGAAACTGGGCCAGGGATCTGCAGCTTTTGTTGCAGGGTCCCTGCCCAGAGACTGAACAAGAAGCAAACCTGTGGCAAACCAAGTGCTGCCTTAAAACAAAACTGAAGCTTACATTTGTGTCAGCCTGTAGCAACTGAACCATGGGGAAATTTAATCATGCATTTATTTTCCCCTTTTTGGATATGGGCTTGAGCTTCTGTGACATGAAGTCTTGAGTTTGAACCCCAAAGAGGAGGCAAATGGTGGCAGGTTTGCCTCAGACTGTGTTTTCAGTAGCTGCAGCTGAGCCATCCAGGGCATGGGAGAGAGTCTGTGATCCCTTCCTAAATACTTGTGCCCCTACTGCACAGATAAGACTTCTAAAGATGAGTGTGTTCTGTCTGCCCAGGAAAAAGATATCTTTGTGGAAAATCTGAAATCTAGAAATTCATGTTAAGACTGAAAAATTGTAAGAAACTACAGATTATTACTAGGATTTCAAAGAAATAGCTGGAAGTATGTCCTGCCCTGATAAATTTGAGTTAGGAGAAACTGTGTTAATATTAGATTGATTTTACACTTTCAGCATGGTCATTGTGGTTCTTTGCAACCATTCTTTTAAATTCAGGGTGTGGCCTTAATGGAAAGAATAATTTGGGAAAGAAAACAGGAGAGAACACAGATTTTTCTTGACACTTTTCTGAGGTACTCTTGAGGAGATCCTGTCTATGTGAGTGTCTGAAGTCACTGTGATGGATATCTTTCCAGCAAAGCAGACCCATCCTTGTGGGGGTAGTACTCCTATTTATGACCAAGTTCTCCACACTGCTGGTCTATGATGAAAGCTAGGTGCTGGTCAGGAGGGGACAGGGCTTGTGAGCTTTGCTCTTTGGCAAGTCTCTAAAGAGAAGAGAAGTCTCTTCAGAGAAGTCTCTGCCCCCAGGCAGAGCACACTGACACACAAATTAGGGGAACACTCCTTGTGGGGAGGAACTCCCACTGATAGGAGAGCAGGACTGAGGACTCAGCCAAGTGCTCCCCCCAGTCTGAGGGGATCCTGGCAGGCTCTTCCTGTCAGGTGTTCACCTGTATTCATTCTTTTTAGTTTTCCTTCTTGTTTGACTTAACTCTTTTTTCCTAGTCTTCTGGTTTTAATTTTAGCCTTTGATGTTACTCATGGAATTCTTAATGTAATTAATGTTTCAACCAATTCTTGACTCTTTCAAGAACTGCCCAAGGTAGTGTCACATGTGACTGTTGAGCCTGGTGTATTCATTCATTTATTTATTCACCTTGCCACTCTGTGGGAGCAAGGTGTGTGAAGATCCCACTGTAGCTGCAGGACCAAACCAGGAGTGCCCAGAATATGGGGAACATGGGTTGTGGAGCTTCTAGATGGCCCTTGCTAGGTTGTGGGGAGCTATGGAAGAGGGATACCCTGTTTATCCACACTCTGCCTGTCCTGGTTTTGTGGCAGCAAGAAGCCCAGCTCCATTGTTTTCCATTTTCCTAGAGCCTTGCAGACACTCTCCTGTGTCAGGCTGAAGGGCACACCTCAGCTGAATAAGACAGTGGAAAGCATTAATGAACCTAATACACTGTCTCTTCATATCTTAATTATTTGTGTGACTATTTCCCTTTGACCTTTCTCCCTGGGCATCTATTTGATGTATTCATGCAAAGAGATGTTTTGCACAGAGGGAGGAAAAAATGTTCACCTGTTCAAAAAGCTGCCACCAGGACGCAGATACAAGCAGAGATTCTTTCTGTCATCACCGCATTATTTTCCTGAACACACTGTAATTTCATCAATTTTCCATGCTTATGGTCATGAATGCTTGACATTACCATGTCTTTGCGTTAACAAAAAAGAAATTTCATGGCTTAAGATTTCCCTGGAAGAATAGGGAAAGCGTGAAAAGCCAGCCAAATTGCAGAGCCCTGCAGTGTCCTTTGTCCCACAGCAAGATGGTGTTGTGGAGAAATTTGTATTGTATGTTTTGGGCTGGTCATCAGTTACACGTTTAGAACAAACTAGAAGTCACACAGGTTTTTTCTACTTTAACTGTTTGCTGGTTTGCATCTGAGGGGAGGTTTATTAGGTTTCAGAGTAAAGGTGATTAAGCGTTTCAGATTTAACTTGAATGCAATGGTTAAGACTTCGGGTATTTGGAAGGCACATAAATATTTGCAAGGCTAGATCTTGCTCATCTTGGAGGGTGGACTAGAGGACCTTTAAATGTGCCTTCCAACCCAAACCACTCCCTGATTCTACCTTCAGGCAATTTGAATAAATGTGGGGCTGTGTTGGTTAGTGCTAGGCAGAGATGTAACTCCAAATATTTCTAGGTTACAGATTTTTCCAGTACATTACAGGGACCATCTGCAAAGAGCATCCTAACAAAAAGGCAGGTGGGTTTCGATAGATACCACATTCTTTACTTGACAATGTGGATTTCATGTGCCAGACAGATCTGGCCATTACCTGAACCCATAATAATGAACAGGAGGTTTCTGAGTGACCTTACAAAACTTCAGACTTCTTGTAGCCCAGGTTGCATGTTTTTTTTTCTTCACTGATCTCTGACACAGATGTGATGATGATTCTGTCAGAGTTGCCCTTGCACTTCCCTGTGACTCTATGAAGGGAGTACATGACATTGCTTTTGTACTTGGTGAAATGTGTATCCTGACTGGCTGAGACACAGACTAAACTGAGCCAGGCTGGGAGAGATTTCCTATCTATTTTTATGGAGAATGTGAAAACTACAGTAGAGCCCATAGGGTCTTGTTTGCCAGTGGAGATGTGATAATGCAAATATGCTTTCCCAAGCCACCAGACATTTTTGTGTCAATGAATGGCCAAGACAAATTAAGACCTCAATAAATCCTTTTTAGAATGTGTTACACTTTTTGTTTGCTAACTCTGAGGACGCTGAGCATTTCTAGCAGAAATTTTATTTAATTAATCAGTTCATGATTGAACAGGGAAATTCTTTTAGCTATTAATCAGAAGGAAGGTCTGAGTAAGAAGAAGAAATGGATCTGGCTTTTCTGAGGCAACAACATAGACCCAGGAGGTGTGAGACAGAAACCAGTGCTCTGTTTGCTGCTAGACAGCTGTGTATCTCTTCCCATGGAGCACTTCCAGTTGAGCCTGGAAGGACTGGAGTTGACTTCCTACGCTGCTGTGCTGGTGTGCATCAGGACCAACTTCACTCAGGTCAGCAGTTCCTAAAACATAGAGCTGGACTGAGCAAAAGCATTGCAGGAACTAACAAATAACTCCTGTGGGAAGACTTGAGCTACAGAACTGCATAGCAGTTTTACTCTCTGTGAAAATGAAATTAAATCAGACTCACATATTCATTCCTCTTGTCTGACAGCTGAGCCTTGATCCATGTCCTGTTTCTTCCCTTTCCAAAGTCTTTCAGCACAGTGCAAAAAAAAAATGCTAGTGGAAAACATAAATGCTCAGACACCTACTCCTGTGCTATACTAAGGATAATGCTACCAAAATATTGTTAGGGACAGTAGGAAGAGTGAGGTTTTACAGATGACTTTACAGATCTCCAAAGTGGGTAATTTTTGCTTAGTACATTTAATAAATTAAATTTAATTTGCTTTCATGAATTTAATTAGATTAATTTGAAGCAAAACTCATAAACCTCAATGCTAATTCACCAAGGGAAGTGCTAAAGCCCACAGCCAAAGGGGCTCAGGGAGGCTAATTGAACCACAGTATAAATGAAGGGAAATCTGTCCTAATTTCTTGGAGAAGAACTTATTATTTTATGTTGGTGGTGTGATTTGGGAGAAGAACTAGAGGAATTGTCTCAGAGTCATTGTATTGCCTGGACAGAGGGTCTGAAGGGGTGTAACTATTCTGCTTAGGCTGCATTTTGTGGTTGCTCAGCCTTCAAACGCTGAGCTCGACTTGGCGCTGCTGCTGTGACAGCAAACCCCAGAACCCTGTGGAAAATCACCCCTTGGATCTCCAGCCCTCCTGTGCCCCAGTCTGAAGGCTGTTCTTGCCATAAACCAGCCCTATATCAGGACTTCCCAGAAGCATATATTTGCAGAAGCCACAATTATATACAGTCTCTCAGACTGCATAATTTTCAAAGCAGGCTCTCATCACACCAACAGCCCCATAAATTCTGCACTGGGCTCATCCAAGGACATGATTTCAGACTACAGCCATTATTTTACTCATTTGTAAAGGCTGTAGCATATTTTAGATAAAGTAATAACAATAATAATAATAATAAATTTATTCTTCCTTTGTAGAACACCCTGGGTCACATGAGTGATGCTATAATACTTGTTTGCACACTGACTACGCTGTTCTTTTGCTCTCAGTTATAATGAGACCAAATGCAGAGAAGTAAAACCTGCCCCATGTTTTACAGAGTACTGAAGTATACTTGGAAAAAGTAGAAGCTCAAAACCTGCCCCCTGTTTTACAGAGTACTGAAATATACCTGAAAAAAGTAGATCAAAACCTGCCCCTGTTTTACAGAGTACTGAAATATACTTGGAAAAAGTAGAAGCTCAAAACCTGCCCCTGTTTTACAGAGTACTGAAATATACTTGGAAAAAGTAGAAGATGAAAAGAAGTAGTTAGATGCTGTACTGCTGTACTCAGTGGCTCTGCTTTTATGAAATATGAGAGAAAACAATGTGAAATTTTTTAAATGTTTGTGTAGTAGCATCTCTCTGTATTTAAAAGCACAGCCAGCCCAAGTGGCAATATGATGCTGGTAGGGAAAACCAAAATATATTTGCACTCATTTGCTGGCACTTCCTAACAATTAATTAGCAGTTGACATTTATCACTGCCTGATATTTTTGTTGTAGCAGCAGAAATCAAATCGACGTAGCTGAGGCACCCCTGAGTCTAGCTGCAAGGCTGAGAAATTCAGTATGTTGGCATGAAATTAGCTCAGTCTACAGGCAGAAAATGATGGGACCGAGATGGAGGTTTATTGCATAATCAGTTAAACAATATTTCCTCCACGGGTTTTATCAAGCTGTAGGACGGGCATATCTGTTGTAATTATATTTTACATCTGTAACGTGACACGTTAATGAAATGTGTCACTCCACTGGTGTTAGGATCCGTTTCATTAATGCAAAAGACTTTTGTTGTATGCTTTACATTTGGAAACAGATTTAAGTATTAAGTGGCTAATGTCTGGAGCCGGGGAATCCTTTCCGAATTTGTAACACTGACCAGAACAGACCGCATTACACTCTCCAAATGGTGCATTTTTGCATTTGAATGTCTGAATTATCCTGGTTTCTTAGAGACGACCACAACACCAACATCTTAAATCCTCAAAATATTGTCTGCTTCATTGAACGCTCATGATCTAAGCATATGTGTAATTATTCTGTAATTCTCCCCAAAATGTGATTCCTTGGAAATGCATACTAGATCTCCCCTATTGTAGCTGCAATGACTATTTCTTTGTGCCCCCTTCTTTAAGTACGGTCACAAGGAAGTCTGTGTGCCTTGGTGCACCGCATGTGTAATGATGATTTTTTTTTTTCCCTCTCCCCCACACTCCTAGTACGCCCATCAGGAGGAAAAAAAAAAAAAACCAAACCAAAAAAAACCCCAAAAACCTCCACCAGAAGCCTGCTTCATTTGTTTCAGGGCACAGAGCAAGGTCACAAAAAGACCATTTAAGATAGTATACATACAACAGTAATCTTTCTGACAAGAAACGGGCCTAATACCATGCACAATGGGCTTAGGGTTAGGCAAGTATACAAAATTAGAATTTGCAAGAGTTACCAAACCTGGCTCCCATAACATATGCATGTGCACACTTTGGCAGAGGGCAAAGGGGAATCCCATGTACCTTAAGCAGATTCTCAGCCCACACCATGCAACAGGGAAGATGATTTTTCAGAAATTGCTGTTAGTGCAAAACACATGCATGCTTAAAAAGAAAATCCCATTTGTCTGCAGGAAAAAGTTCAATTTTGTTAATTAAAAAAATTACAGTTTATTCAGTAACGCAAATAAAATTTATACGCATTTTTTACTGAACATTTACTTGCTTTTCAATCACAAGAAGAAAGTTCTTTGGCAACAGAACTGTTGCAGACACCAGGGGTGCAAAGGCTGAGATCTCATTGATTTTTCTAGTTCACAAGTGCCTTTACCAGTCCATCTTTAAGGGAGCTGTATGTAAGGTTTGACTTCTAAGTCCTTTGTAGTAGTTTCTCTTAAAAGCTTCCATTTAAAAAAAAAAAAAAGCTTTCTGTGTCTTTATTTGATAAAACTTAATAGTTAATTCTTTCATTTCCAAGGAACAAAATTCAATCAGAATCAGAAATGCATGAAAACAATGGATTATTAAATAAAATCAAGTAGTTACAAAATACACTGCAAGTTTTGAGCTTTGTTTATATAGAAGTATTCCTTGTTAAATATATTTTTCTCACATTTTTCAGGTTAAAAAAAAAAAACACTTCAAAGGTGCGAAAACATTTTATGGATTGATATTGGAAGATTTTTCTGAGGAGGCTTTACAAAATTACTCTTGCTTGTTTCTCAAAATAGATATTATTTGGGATAAACACTATGAAAAATCTTCCACACTAAGAAAGGTACATGCTTAGAGTTTATTTTTCCTTTTTATCTTAAAAAACAATAAAGCTCTAAGTCAAGGAAAACAAGTTTAGCTGGAAAAATACAATAAACACTGATACATGCAATGAAATTTTAATGTGCTGAGGAAATTGAAGCAGTGTAAAATAGTTCCTGCATTGACTCAGTGTAAGAACTCTTAGCAAGTGCTGCCGTGTTTGGCTCCTTGCACCATTTCACCTTATATTAATATACAATTTGAGTATTCATATATTTTTATTTTTTCCCTGATAGATTTTCACAGCTAGCATTGAAATGCCAAATACATTTCTAGAGTTCAACCAGGAAAGAAGTCACAAGATTGAGGAGCTGCAACAAACAGTTTAGTATTGCTCTGACTTTTACATTTTAATTGGAAAACAAAGTACTATTTAGACTGTGTTGAGCAGAGATTGGCTGAGCCAATTTGCAGTTCAATTACAGTCTGAGGCACTAAAACAGTGCTAAACCCAATAGGTGATCTCCAGCATTTGTACCCTCAAGCCTGTCAGGCTTTTTTTTTGGTGGGTGTCCCCTCGGCTGGGAGCCTGCCCCAGGGCCCTTTGGAGGCAGTTCCCTTGTGAGTTCTTTGGCACAGATGAAAAACGAGCAGGACTCTCTGTTTCTTGCTCTTCAGGCTGTTGGTTATTTTTCTCTTATCTTAAGTTCAGCACGCCGTCTGCACACCAGACTGAGCCTACGAGAAACAAGGCACAAAATGGAGCAAAATGGAGCCAAATGGCCAGCAAATACCCAAAACCGAGGACTTTTAAAGCTAATCAGTCCAATTACTTTCTAACACGTGTCTTGTTTTTACTTTACTACCAATAACTGCTACAAATCTACACACTTATGTCTTGTTTTTCTCTAACCAATGACCTTGTGCCACCAGTGCTACAGAAAATGGAGCAGAAGAAGAACAAGAAGGAGATGAGACAATGCCCAAAATCCTCCATCTTGGCCCCTATTCACTCTCATATTAAAATCCTAAAACCCTAAATTCTTCACCCTGTGATAAACTCCTACTACTACTGCTGCTACTGCTACTTAGTTCACACCTGTGTGCTCCAACTCATCCCAGAGCCTTGGCAATTTTTCCCAGGGATGAAGGTTAAAAGCAGTGTCCAGCTGGGGATCAGGGCTCCCTAATACAGGCAGAGAAACATTCCCTGAGCCCTGGATTCCAACAAAGCCCTCCCCAGGGATGGGGAGGTTTCCCCCACACACTTCCTTCCTGCTGGCAGCTCTCAGGGTTGTCCTTCATTTCCCACCAGGCTGGGCAAGGCAGGATTTTGTGTCGCTGCTGAGCTAGGAATGACACAGTGAAATTCACCCCGAGAGGTGAGGCGAAAGAAAAGAGAAAGTTTATTAAAACTCGTGCTTTTTATATCATACTTCGTTAAGGTAAAACCTGATTGGTTTTATGCTAATACATCTGACTCCATTGGTGAATTTAGGATAAATGCAATTCAAGGACATCGTCCCAAAACAATGGCAATTGTTTAGAATTCTTCTTCTTTGAGGCCTAACTGTTACGTCTATCCTTTCTCTGGCTGACTGAGAATATCCACAATCTTGTACAAAGTGCCTGTGGGACTCCCAGCCCTGGTGCAGGTCTCTGCCACAGCACAGACCCATCAGGCACAGGCACAAAGCTCTTCTCTGCCAAAACATCATTTCTGCAGGGCATGCTGGTGCTGTGGCACCTGAGCTGGCAAAGCCACCCAAGGGTGGTCTCTGAGCAGGTCCTGCTGCACCTTCTTCCTCTGCCTGAAGGCAGGGAGAGAGTTCCCAGTGCAAGCACATGTAATGAATTCCAAGCATGCAAATTTGGTTTGGGAGCTGTGAGATCAAATCCTGACCCTGCAGAGTGGACGGTGAAATGCTGAGTGATTTGAACACGACAAAATGTCACCGACATTTTGTGGGTCCCTGGGTGAAAAACCTGCAAAGGCTTTTCTTCCCAGGGAGAAGCACATTCTCAGCACAGAGTTTCTATAAACAATCTCTGAGCTGTGTTCTGTTCAAGGACATTGTCCCTCTGCCTGGCTGTGGGAGGAAGCTGGTCCTGGTTATCAGCTCTCGCGTTGTAGGGTCACAGGGACAGGAGAGAGAGGAGAGAAGGATTCTGCCCCAGGCAGAGTCACAGCATTCTGAGATTCTGGTACAGGGCAGCAAGGAGAAAGCATCTGAGCTCTGTACATGGGCATGATACAGCCCAAGCCTTCTGAACAATGGAGTCATCTTAATAAATAATATTTAAGCCTTCTGATATATGGAGTTAGAGAGTCCTGATTCAGCACATCGAGCCATACACAATAAGCGCCCTTGTAATATTTCTCTTGGAGTTTGATTTCTCTTGGAGTTTGTAAGACTGCTCCCTGCTGAAATAAAACAACTGGGACTGAGAGCTCCATGTGTGCCACAGGGCTGCAGGACAGAAATGGGAACATAGAATTCACTTTTTTTAGAGCTAGAAACATTGAAATCAATACATCAAGTGCAAGAGCGAAATTTTTTATATGCAGTCTAGATATTTTTTTATTGTGAAATGGAGTGGTGACTGAGATGGGGCTTTCATTTTAATAGAGCACTTTTTCATTACTGCATTCCTTCTCATACTTTCCCCTATATCATTATTTACAATAGCTTTTTCCTAAAACCCTGAAATGTCATCTGAATGAAAATGATCTGAACAAGCAAGGAAAGTACCTATAAATAAACATTTGGTAGGGAATCTCTGCTGCTGTGTGAATGTTGATGGCAAACATTTTAATGAGGCCAGCCTTGGGTTTAAAAAAAAAAAGTTGATTGTAAATCAGTAAAATATGCTGGGCTTTCTAAGCTCTGAGTTGGCAACAGCTTGTTGAGAGTAAATCCTCTCATGGAAGGTTTTGCTAATCTGAATAAATTCAATTTCAAAATCCTTCCTTGATCTAAGCTTGCTTAAGCTCTCACCAAGGCCTAAGGACCCTGAGGGTCAATTCCAATAACAAAAGATAAGAAAAATCTGCCCTTTCTCATATCTCTTTGCAATACACTATAAGCTGTTACCTCACTGCAAAAAATCTTTGGCTTTAATGAAGTTGCCTTTGATACTTGTTGAGGATGAAGTTCAATGTTTCCCACCCTGGTGCCTGTCTGTGCTGCTGCCACCCAGCACCAGTGCCACAGAACCTGCCTGGCTGCTTCCCCCTGCAGAAGTCCTTGAAACCACTACACAGCTCCAAGGAAATATATTAAATGGAGCTTTACAAAATAGATGGGGGATGGGGGTGGATGGAGGAGGGGGTGTGTGCAGGGGGAGTGGTGATAATTGATACCAGGCTGGGCAGTGTGCAGCTTTTTTTTTTTTTTTTAATTAAAAATTCTTAGAGGAGAAAGTTTAGCTCAAAACCCAAACAAATTCTGGGGCTGGGCTGTGATTCAGAGCTAACCCTGATGCTGCTGTGCAGGTGTACTACAGATACCTGTTACTTCTGGATGTTCATGAATGAATCTGAAGTGAGAGATACAAACAGAACTTGTGGTTGGTTGAGGTTTTTTCCCCCAATAGTTCTCTGTTGCATTTTCCTTTGAATTTAGGCTTTCTTTTATGTTGAGTAGTCATTTATGTAAGACTGTTAGACCTTGTCTCATTGCAGTAATTGGATAAGTAATATAAAATCACCAACAGTGGAGCTTTTGAATAGCACCAGATACTGGGCAGCTATAAACTGGTTGTAATCTTGGGCAAAATTAATCTTGCTGAGTTTCTTGGGCAAAAATGCTCCCCAAATCAATTCTGTTATGATACGTCAACTTACAAAATTAAGTACCAGAAGGATTTAGTCTCTTGCTCAGATATTCTACCACAGCATGTAACTGCAGACAGCAGAGAAGGGAATGATTGCAGATAACTGCAGACAGGGCAGGCAAAGCAGAATCTTCAGGTGGCCATGACGTATCTGTGGGGCAGAGGGACTTCATGGACATTATAAATCTGTTTTGTCTCTTGGTGAAGGATTTGGAAGACTCACTCCATCTCTGGTTAGCTGAAGAAAATAGACTCAAAAACATAACAATTTTTGGTAGTATGAAACCAAATTTTCTGACATTTTGTTTGCCTGGGTGTTGGAGGAAGGGCTGTGCAAAATCGAGTTGGAGCTGTGTGTTCCTGGGTTTGAGTTTATTTTGTTTTTTATGCTACTATTGTTCTAAAATAATTTTCTCCATATGTTTGGGAGTCTGGGTTATCTCATTTTGGTGGGATGAGGCTGTGCTGGTGTTCACTGTTCAGTTTGAGAAGCCCAGTTGTGACTCTTCTGTGGCTTGTGCTGAATGTTGGCACTGCTGCAGCACCAGGATGCTCCCTCCTGGTGCCTCTAGCTCATGCTGTGACTTCAGCACAGGCTCTTAGACACTCTGGCTACTTGACTGGTCAAAGGTAGCAATAAATCTATGCAACAATGTCAAAAGATTAGTGGGAGAATTCATTATTCAGCATGTTTTTCATTATTTAACATTATTTAACGTGAAAGAACAGAGGGTCTGCAGGTGAATCCCTGGAAAATTGAGGTCTGACAAGTGAAGAGGCTTCTCTTCAGAAGAGAACTGAGACCCATTGAACAGGCTCCCCAAACCCATTGGATGGGCTCCAATTAGGCTCTAGTGGGGATGCTTCAGAGGAAGAGATGTATGGACATATTTTTCATAAAGATATTCCTTTATTGGAAACTGGGCTTTTTTCCAAATTTCCCTCCTAGATATAAGCTCCAGCCTGAGCACCTTTGCTACTCTGCCAGTTCTGCCCTTCAGCCTGTTTTTTCCAGCTCCAGAAATGAGTCTGTTTGCTGTGGCTTGATATGGACAAGTGGCATTTGAATCACCATGGTGCTTCCCAGAGGGATTCTGCACTGTGCTGGGAGAAAGGAAGTGGGGTTGGTGAATGTACATACAATGGATAAATGGTCCTCACAGGAGCAGTGGCAAATACTCCTGTGAGTAAAGCTCAAGAGTGAGTGAAGCACTATGGCTATTTGCTTCACATCTTTACTATTTTTCCTATTTCCTTTATTAAATTTTATGTATTAGACTGACTTCTGTCTCTGTAACTTATATTTAGGTTTTAAAACCATACTTGTGTTCAAAGTTATTCAGTGAGACAGATTGTGTTACTAGTTATTACCCAGTGCAACCAGCTATTCTGATGGATTGGATAAATTGTTCAAAGTGGTGCTTTTTGTCAGAGCCACAGCTCCTGGAGTCATACCATTGTGTAAGGATATCAGCTTTCATTAAAAAAATCAGTCTTACTGGAAGTCAAGAGAAAAGATGAAAAATGGCTTAAATACACTAGAAAGCTTTAATTTTGAAAGTCAAATAAAAGATCCACTGTAGGTTTTAAAGAAGATATAAAAGGAAGTGATTGCTATGTGATATTTGAAGTTTTGCAGTAATTAATTCATGCTTGTGCTTCATCTAGCATCTGTTTTTCCAAGTTCTCAAATATCTTAAAGTCACTTCAAGTAAGGTGTCACATGCAAAAAGAATATTAAGTGTTTAAACAGGGAGGACATTGATGCTGGTATTGACTGATCATGGTGCATGTGAATTAACGTGGCTGATATTCCTACATCTCCTTTCTATTTCAGCTTCCTTGGCTTTTAGTACTATTTGTTTTAACACCCTTCATTTGGCTCTGCTTGCACTACAGATTATTCCCTTCCATCCACATTTCTTTTGCAGCTCAGCCATCCTCAGGTGACCAATACAGGGTTTTAAGCAAACTTAATCTGGGATTTTAGATTAAACTTTTTTAATAGGATAATTATTGCCATTGTCTCTATGGTACATCCGTGTCTTTATTAAAGAGCATATTTTGTGCCTTAAAATGTCTTTCTGTCAGATATACAGTACAGTTGCCATTGTCAAGTGATCACATTGAAACTATAACCACTTCTGTTTTCCAATGCCAGTTTAGTTTTCTAATTTTGAGCTGAATATGAATAATAAGAAAAATTATTTTGCCTTGCTGTTTAATGATTCAGGGAGTGTCCTGGAGCTCAGTTTATACAAAGCAAAAATAGCATTGTAGCTGAAAATGTTGATTTTTGTAAATATGCAGGCAGCAAACCTGGGCAAGAGATGTACCTTTCTTTATTTTCAGTTCTCTTTTGGATCAAACCAATTTATTTAAAAAAAATATTACAAATGAAGCACCCATGCAGGCAAACAGAGATACAGAACTGTTCCTTACTAGGGATTTGTTTGTTACAAACAGATGAGGTGCAAGAAGTTCCTGAGATGATCAGCTCAGAAATGAGTGTCAGTGGCAATTCAGGGTGCCAAGGTTAAACACCTAAATCTGGGCATGGGAAAATATCAGCAGATTTTTATCATTTTCTGTGGGCTACAGATAACACTTCTGTAATGTCACCACACTTTCAAAAGTTCCAAGAACTACTAATGAAAGTTGAAGAATTCACTTTCTGGCTTCTCCTTTTCAGTGGATGAATATATCAGGTTTCTATTTCTAAAATTTCTGTCATATAGAATTAGTTTTTAAAGACAGACCTTGGTTGATAGAAAAAATCTTTCCACTTGTGGATATGACAGGATCATGCAAAGAGCTGTATGATTTTATCTCCTCCCATTAGTTGCTGTATTGAGGCAACGGAATGGACTAATTGACCTTTCAAGGTCCCCAGTCTCAGCTCAGAAATCTGTATTTTTTTATTATTCTTTTTCTAGTCCCCAGCTCTTGGAGTCATATAGCTACAAAGAAGTTGCTGCCTTCTTTCTTTTTTCATTTAAATGTATGCTTTTGGCTCTTTTGATTGTGAAATAAATCTTGAAAGATTTATTGAAGGTGTTTTTTAGGGGCAAAGATCAAAAGGCAAATAATAAGAATTTCTATTTTTTTTTTAAAAGGTCTATTTTTGAAGGCAGTCTCTTATTTTCATCATTGAATGTACAGAGTAGATGACATAGTAATGTTTACAAACAGATTTTCTTATAATTTTATCTGTTCTGTTTTCAGATAAAAGTGGTATTATAAAGTATAAGGGTTGATTTAAAGTAATCTGTTTTTCCCACAATAAGGACTGGGCAAAGATTTTATACAAACTAGGCATGTTGATGTTCGGGAAAAACAACTGGCACGAGTACTCCAAAAATTCAAACTTGACATGAACCACAGATTTCAGTGAATCTTAGATACTCTTTGCATCCCTCTTAGACTTCCAATATCACTTTTGTTATAACTTCTCTCTCACTGTGCTATAGTAGCTGTATTTTACTGTTCTGAGGTTTTGGGAAAACACACAAAGACCTGATTCTCCCTAGAGGTCTTTTATATATGCATAGATCCCTTACTCACGAAAATCCACCTTCTCTTCCATCTCTAAGGAAATTTGTCCTTTTTTGTGACATCTTCTCTCTTCAAATTAATTCCCTGTGTTATGGCAAATTCATTTTACTTTTCCCTTTCCCTAAATGAAAGGAAAGCAACAGTGATCCCCAGGTGGTAAAGTGAAAGCTCAATACAGATCAGGCAGCACTTAGGACCCACCCCTGAAGTACAGCATGATTTTCATGTCAGGCAAGAGAGACAGATACCAGGAAGATATTTTAACTGTGTTTTTAATTACACTCTCCTGCGTCTCCTACCACATTGTTAAGAGTTTCCAGACAGTTTTTAATAAATTCATATGCATTTTAAAATTGCATATCAAACAGGATATGAAAATCTTAGATATTTGAAGTAGGTTTGAACAGCTGTTTATAAATAGCAGTCTGAAAATCTTAAAACACATTTTTGGTAAAGATCTTACACCTTCAAGGCAATAATTTGTTTCAGTGTTTAAAATGTGGAGGTTTGCACATGCACATTGGAGCACTGGAGTCAGCTACCTGGTGACCTCTCCTTAAAGAACCCCTCTGAATATTTTCTGCAGTGATGCTGTGAGATCTAGTATTATGTTAATTAAAGCAATTAGCAAGATTACTGATTAGAAAAATTGTATTGTTAGATGCCTAAGACATTAATCTGGCCATCAGTGATGCAAGAAGGTTTGAAGAGCAGCACCACAGCAAACAGGAGTGTCTCTACACCAAGTTTTTAGGGCCAGAAGTCTTGGGGAGCACTGTCAAAGCTCCTTCACTAATGCAATTAAATGGCAAATAAATGCAAAGGTTCCCCATTAATAGTATTTATGGCAAATAAAGGCTGCATTCATCAGTCAAAACCACACCAGGACAGGTATCCAAGCTCCCTGCCTCAAGGGTCTTTACAGTAAGAGAAATAAGCAATTCTAAAGGTGTGTGGCTCATCAGCACAGGCTGACATTTCAAACAGAACAGAGGATAACAGCCTAGAAGAAGACATTTTTCTGCAGACCAGGCCAGTTCAGATTATCTGTCTGTCCTACAGACCTCAAAAGGTGGCAGGCGAATCTCATCCTGGATTCTTTGCTGATGAAGACAGGTAGGGAGGCTCTATATTTTAAGCAGAGACTGTACGCATGAAAAGACAGAAAAATCTTTTTGAGTAATTTTTGAGCATTTTGCAATTAACCCTGCAACTTTGATGCACCTTGTGAGATCAGGTTTTACAAGCAGCATTCCTGTAAATATAGTAGGAATGCATTTGGGCACGTAAGGATTACTTCAATTTATTGCTGACAATTTGTGTAAGCTCAATGCGCATTTCTTAAAAGAATTTTAAAAAATCATAACACAAATGACAACCTTGTACTTAAACTTGTACTACTGAGACTTTAATGTGAGGCTGGCAGACTTCTACTGTCACTGTTGAGCCTCTGTCACATCATAACAGGAATCCGGAACACTTTTTTCTTGTGAGTGCAAAAAAAAAAAAAAAGAAAAAAAGAAAGGAAAAAAAAAAAGAGAAGTTCATCCCATTGCCATTATTACTTTACCACCATTCAAGTACAATGAGAATGGCCAAAAAGCTTGCATGACAACCAGAGTGGGTAATACATGAATAGGAGGTCTAGTTTCTTTACTTCTCTATGACAGAGCTGAACAGTAGGCTGGGGAGATTTGGGGCTTTTTTTCTGTTGGGTTTTTTCTTCTTTTTCCTGATTCTATTCTTCTATATAACTTCTGTCAGAGAAATCAGCCACGAGAACAAAGGTTTGCTACAAGTGTCACTCATTTTGTGCTAACATTTACCAAGAAGTCAAGATTCTACCAGAAGTACACATTCCATGTAATAAATACTGGAGACATAGTGTGGGTGTGTACAGTCATGGTCCCTTTGAGAAGCACAACAAACTCCGTGATAATTCCTATACTGTTTTCCCCCTCTGATATTTTGTTTTTATTCCATAAATTTTAGCAGTTTTCTTCCCTTTATTCTGGAAGTAGTTTACAATAGATGCCATTATGCTATTCTTTTTTTTTTTTTTTATAAAAAGCTGGTCTTTTGTAAAGACTTTGGTGTGTGCATGTACTAGAAATTAAGAACAAATGGTGAAATTTATATAAATATTTTCTTCTGTGGCAATAATAAATTGATTGGGTGAGAACCTTCCCTTTGTATTTCCTTGGACACATCAGAACTTGCCTCTCGGGTTTTTCTTAGTTTTATTGGATATATTTCATAATTTTACAGCAATATCTGAGCAGGGCCATAATGAACGCTTACTCTCCTGAATTTAAAATCAACTTTATTGTCAACATCAACTTTATGTGCAAGGAACAGATGATTCCTTAGTTGTTCTCAAGATAAATACTAACTGTGCTGACACTGTTAGTGGAATAGTTGCCTACTGGTGCAAGATGAATTTTAAAGAGTAAATTAACTGAGAGTACCACATTGTTAAGACTTTCCAGACATTTTTTAATAAGTTCATATGCATTTTAAAATTGTATATCAAACAGGATATGAAAATCTTAGATATTTGAAGTAGGTTTGAACAGCTGTTTATAAATAGCAGTCTGAAAATCTTAAAACACATTTTTGGTAAAGATCTTACACCTTCAAGGCAATAATTTGTTTCAGTGTTTAAAATGTGGAGGTTTGCACATGCACATTGGAGCACTGGAGTCAGCTACCTGGTGACCTCTCCTTAAAGAACCCCTCTGAATATTTTCTGAAGTGATGCTATGAGATTTACTATTATGTTCTTTAAAGTAATTAGTGAGATTTGAGCCAGTTTCTGATTTTATTTTTTTAAAATTATAATCGTTCCAAGGAAACGTATACACAGATGTTGTGGGAGTCTGAAAAAAAAAAAAAAGAGGGGAAAAAAGCCCTTATGTAGCTGACAGCCTGACAACTTTGCATATGTGTGTTAACAGGAGAATGTGCTGTGTTTAGGATGAATGAAGAAGCGGGCCTAAATGACTTTCAGATTAGCTGGAACAGATGGAAGGGTCACAGTTGAACAACTTTACACAGGAACATAAAGGCAATGTTCAAGTGGAGTTCATTGCCTCTGACAGATACTGTCAATCAAGCAGGGGACTCTCAGTTAACCAGCAGCCTGTCCTTTTAAAGATTAAATTAAAAAAAAAAAAGTATTGTGAGGCGCTGACGGGAGTTTATCTGGTCTATGTCAGGCATAAACTCCACCCTGAGTGACTAGCATTTTCAAATCAAGCACAATGAGCTGGGCAGGTTTTGAAGAGAAGTGAGTTACAGGCTGCTTGGGGAGGCAGGGCTATGATACCATTTCTGCAATGTGCAATCTGGGCTGTGCCTTTCTAAGGCTGTGTATCAGGGTTTGGTTACTAAGAATCCCTTGCTGATATGCTGGCTGTCAAAAATTGAATTATCCTAGGCAGTGTAAAGCAGATTAACAGACAAGGTCTGTGGTGAGGGTGGAGGTGATTTGGATGTGGAAGATGGAAAGAGGAACTTATTTTCTTAGGCTGAAAATAGGCACCTGAAAACCCTTTACATGTGAAGTTTCATAGACTCAGACACTGGCACACACTCAGACACTTTTTGCTTCCTTCCCATTTCCAAATAAATGGAGACAAACAGATCAATGGGAGTCCCTTGGAAGGACATGATACATGAGGGTATATTCAGAAGCATAACCTGTTAATACAGCTCTGTCCAGCTCACAAGTTATGAAAGCAACAGCAGATGAATAGCAAGAATCATTTCTAGCAGATGAAGAGAGAAGTTGCACATTTCACATCTTTGCCTGAGAAGGCTCTCCCAGACATTAAATCTTTTTCCCACAACTTCCTTCCTTCCCTTCTCCAGATGAGTGTGTAGAATCAAGTGAAGAAAACAGGGCTTGATGAATAATAGGTTTATTATTTGTATGATTCCTGATTGTAGTCCTAATGTCTGGGAAAGAAGTCTTCAGCTCAGAAACACCTCATCCCTCAGCTTCACCCTCAGCTGCTGACCCACTCTATAAAAGCAGAGATTCAGACCTTACTGATCCTTAGAGAAATAAACTGTGCCTTCCTGACCATTGTATTCCATAAAATGAATAGTTTAGCAGCAAAGTCTTGGTTGTTTACTACACAGCTAGGCCAAAATAACACTTCCTGTTATCAATCCCAGAAATACTCCCTGTTGGATCTCACTAGCAAACAGAATCAAGGGCAGTACTCGTGCTTTCTGCACCAGCATCGCTGCCAAACTGACAGATTTGACTGCCAAATCTGAAAAGTCAGACTTCTAAAAAGTTAGCTTTGTGAGGCTAAATTACCAGTCAGGAGCTTGCGTGGCACCTGCTTTTCTTGGCTGTTTTTTTTGAATTGTCTTGTCTCTTAGCAGATGGTTGTGTGCTGAGGACTCTTTGCTTTGTGCTGAAGGCAGTGCCAGTGCTTGCAATCTCTGCTCTGAGGGAAACCTGTCATCTGCTCCCTGTCAAAAAATAACTGCAGCTCTACAAGAACTGCAATTACTGTGAAAATCACGGAGATAAAAACAGGAGAATGCTGGGGGTGTGCTTATTTCTCCTGAAGGCACCCACTCTTTGCTGCTGGGTGAGGCAGATGTTGGGGTAGCCCAGCCAGGGGTGCACCCTCCAAGGCAGGGGCTGAGAAGGAAAAGCACCTGCCAGGGCAAATACCAGCACAGCCTAAGCCCAGCAGATAAGTGCTGCAATAAAAATAAACAAAACCCCAGAAGGCTGAAGTGGTGTTGCATCAAGAAGATGCCACATTTCATTTGACTAAGACAAAGCATCTGCAAACCCAGTGTGGCATCACTTCCTAGCACACTTGGCATTTGCTACTGACTAATTACAGCTCAGATTTTGCCATGTGCCACTGACTAATTACAGCTCAGAACCATCAGTTAAGAGCATCCAGCTTGTGCTATCCTGCATGCACTGGCTGAAGAACTTTGTGCAATTTTTTCAAGGTAAAATTGAGTTTTCCCCATTTTTTTTTCAGGTATAAAATGAGTATTTATTAAAGAAAAATCAAGATTTTATTGGGGTATTTTTAGGTCTTAAACATTTTATGATTTGAGACTAAAGTTTATTGACTCACAGCTCTGCCCTGTATTCAACTTGCTTGTAAGTTTTCCTTCTATAAAAGATGAAAATCTTTCCTAATTGCACTGCTGACCTCTGGTAATGCTCTTGATGAACTGTTATTCTGTAGCAGACAACATGCTATTTGTACTCCTGTCAATTATTCATGCAATTTACCTTACAACCACTGTTTGGTCTTTATCCTATTAATGAAATCAAGAGTTAAAATGTATAGGTAGTTAGGTTCATTAAGGTAGTATTTATGTTACCTCAATACTTTTTACAGGTAGTATTTAATCCTTAATGCAAGGATAATGGCTGATTAAAAAAAAACCAGAACCAAAACCACCTTGAAATATATTTCACAGCTGTTGGCAGTCACCATGGTATTATATTGTAACATGCTACAGCAGATTTATTCTTTAATTGTGGCTTTGTCATAATTGGAGCTCTCAGGAGCCCCAGGAGCAATACAGCTTCTCTTGTTCTATGGAGCTGGACTACACTTGGCAAGTCAGTCTTTACATCTTCCACCACTGCCATATTGATACACAGCTAAAACATCTTTTTTGGTTTAAAAAACATGAGCATCACAACTCGGAGAGATACTGGAATTTGGCAATTACGAATTATTCCTGTTTTATGTGCTTAAATAGAGCAAAGAATCAGATTGTAATTGGCTTTTGATCTTGGTCAAGTGGGAATGAAGGGGCTTTTTTCCCTATAGATCACATGGGAGCAATGTAAATTAGGAAATTATTGCTAAAAAGATTAAAATTAAAATAAAAATAGAAAAATAATCACTGAGACAGGAAGATGTTTAACTGTTCAAAGAACTAATGTGACACATTCATCTTTTATTCTGTGTGACACTGGCCTTACTAATCAGACAAGCAAGCTTTGGAAACAAACATCCAAATGAAGAATTGCAGAGATATTGCAAAGCACCCATTTTCCATTTAGAATCCCTGACACAGCAGCAAAACAAATGGGGCATGGATTAAAAAATGGTCTCTTGATACATCATTTAAGAGCCTTGAGTCATCTGCAAATAAAACTGGCCATGTCATGCATCCCCTTAGATGTTCATTAATGGATCACCGTTCTGCTTTTTTAATATAATTGTGACAACTGGCCAAGATGTTTCATAAATCAGCCTTTGTTTGGTCAAAGTTTGGAACCTGGCTCTCATGTATGACTGCTGGTTTTGTGGTTGGTTATGGGGTTTTTTTTAACAAACAAGGTATTGGTGAAGAGCTACCAGATGAGCAGTAACAGCTGCAGATACAAGCCCATCTTTTCTTTATGGATAATGTTTTCCATTCTTTTCTTCTTTTGGCTTTGGGTTGGTGCCTGTCAGACTAGAAAACAAAAGTCCTTAATCAGGAGAGGCCCATGACTGACCACCACAGCTCCATACAGGTGCTCCAGAGAAATCAGTATCCTTGAAGCTGAAGGAGAAGAGGAGGAAAATTTTCTATTAATACGCAAATTTCCTTGGGATGGGCAACACTGTATGGCCTTAAATTTCAGTGTTCTGAGCCTCCCAACTGTAAAAAAGTTTGTCCCATACTTTTTAGTAAGACTTGTTGCCATTTTAAACTAAATAAGATAAGCCAAAATGAAGAGCAAAATACTGGTCAATCAATTAAAAATAGTGTAAGTCTGCCTGAAAATATTACCTTAGCTGCACTAGCAGTGAATTTTAAAAGAACTTAGTCTGTTCTCGTGCTATACCTCTTGTGCTGGACATTTTTTGTCTGCTCTGCCACAAACTGTCCATGAACCTAATGAAAATTAGTCTTCATTTCCCTATTGTTCCCCACCCCACCATTCATACAGGTGATTTTTGAAGAACAGTTTGTAGATAACCTACCAAGTCAAGATTCAGGTTATCTGCTTCTTAGTGCTTCAAGTAGTGGCAGAATTTGCACCAAAGTTGATAATTAGAAGAGAGAAAGTAATTAGGAACGAAGTCACCCATGGACCTATAAAATATAAAATCTCTAAATTTCCAGAAACTGACTTTTTGAATCTGATTTAATTTAGGTTTGATTCCTATAGATATATTCCTATGGTCTTCTTGGAACAGAGGAAGTCCAAACCATATGTTCCAAAGTCCCTTCAGTAGTTCAGATGACTTTATGTCCAGGGAGAGATGTTGCAGAGGCTGGAGGGGTTAAACCCCTCCCGAGAAGCTCAATGCATGTCAGAGTGCATGGTGCAGCATAATGCTGCAGGGAGGGCTTGGTGACCCCACCTTCCCTCTCAGGGGCTAGCAAACTGCTCCTATGAATTTACTGGGTAGATTTAATCAGCAAAACTTCTGTATTAGGCACTTAGACTGTGTTAGGCACTCTCAGCCTCCTGTGAGATGAAAAAGCAGCTCCCTAAAGCATGTTCTCTGGGGGCTGATTGTGCCTGGTGCTGGTTTTGAAGCACCTGTCCCCAGGAAAGGATTTTCTCATAGTTCAGCCTCCAACCATCAATTTTATTTAGTGTTAGGAGCTTCAGTATCCGCTCAGAGTGTTGCACCTGGGATGTTAAAATAACGATTCTGAAAAACAGTGACTAAAATGTTGCTTCGTTCACCACTGCAGTAGCTGACCTGCAATTAATATTTCTTTGTTGAGGACCAGTGTTC
>VXAX01004541.1:440805-472754 GCA_013399835.1 Leptocoma aspasia | reverse complement strand
AAATTCTCTGTGTTTTTTTTTTTTTTTTTTTTTTGGTGGGTGTGGAATCTGTAAAACTTCTGTAATTAATATTTTCTTGTAAATGCCCAGTGCCAAGTAATGGAGTCATCCATAAAATGCAAGGACTTTGGCTGGAGTGCTGCTTTCATTGTGGTACTTAGCTCTTGACAGTTACACCCAGAGCAGATTTTTTTTCCCTGCTCATTTTCCCTGTCTCCTCCATCTGTATCAAGGTCCCTGAGCGGGTGACCTGCCAGGACAGCTGCAGCCAGCAGGAATTAACAGAGCCAAGAACAAGATTTGTTAGGGCAGAAAAACTTCTCATCACTAATCCCATGTGAGGAGCTCCTCCTTCGCCCTGTCTCCCTCATGGACACACGACTGGCTGCAGAGCTAATCACACCCAACCAGAGGCAAAGCCTCTCTTCCTTTTTTTTCATTCTTTCTTTGGTTTTTTTTAACAATAACTTTATTATAATAACGAAGACTCCAAGTAGCTAGGTGGAAATGTAGTAGGACAGAAGTGAAAGAGAAAGGAGGAGAAGGGGAGTAAAATAATAGCTATTGGCAGTCATTTTTTAGACCCTTCTGAATGCTTCACTGCATTTTGCAAGGGAAATTTGCCTTTTTTGTTCACTTTTTTTTGCACTTTATGCAGTTTCCTCATGACAGAGAGAATTCAATGAAAGTCACATTTGAGGAAGTAATAATGTACACAATATATTGGCAGGTAAAGGTAGACATTGGCCAAAAAAGGGGGATAAATAGGAAAAAAACTGTTCCACAGGAATGTTATGGCTTCAACCACAATTCAGTGATGAAAAAATAGTTCCTCTGGCTGCTGGGAGCAAAAAATTAAAATTTTCTGGGAGCTGCCGGTGAAAAATAGTATATTTCTTGATGTATATGTCAAAATCCAGCCGAGAACATGTGGTGCTCCTGTGGCTAATGAATTCTAAAGCAAAGCCAGGAGCTGGAAATACACAGAAACTCCCCACTGCAGGGATCTTTGGCACCATTGTGTGCCTCTGTGGCTGAGACAATGGCAACAATTTTATGCTAATCAGTGGAAATAAAATGCAACATTTTGGTACAAGAGAAATTAGCTGACACCAGCACTTGAACTCTTCTAAGCAGAAGTCTTGGTTTGTAAGTTTTCAAAGTGGGTAACGGTGTGAGGCACTTCAAACCTCATACAAGTTCTGGCAACTGCAACATGTGCAGGAACATTTTTATTTTGCCTTTGTTTTTTGGGGGCCTTTTGGCAGCTAAAACATGCAAAACTTATTTTTTTCCCTATTTTTTTTTTCTGGCTTTGCTGCCTTAAGGGATCCAAACCATGTCCTGCCTACAACAACTTATTTCTTTGCATGGAAGGATCTAGCACTTTCACATGCCTAGGTTAAATGTCCTGCTTAAGGGTACTTAAAAGTGATTGATAACAGGTCCTCAGAAAACAAATACAAAATCGGAGGCAGTGGCAGAGAGAGGTCAAAGGCAAAGGGCCAGTGGGGGTGAATGTGGTCAAGGGGGTGAGAGGCAGAGGAGCCTGCAGGAATGTGTGTGTGGGGAAAATGTTCTAATGGATTGGCTCTAAGTCTTTCCAGCCAGTTCTGCTGCCAGGCTGGAGGTTTTTCTAGAATTTTTAACCCCCTGGCTAGCACTTGGGAAGGTATATTAACCGAGTGTTGCACATCAGCAGGCTGTGCTGCACAAGCGTTGGAGACACGCACACACACAGATTTATTCGGGCTGCTTTCCTTGCAACCAAACCTCTTCTGCTTAGAGAAATAATGAAATTAGTAATTTGAGGTATTACTTGTTATAATTTTTATATGCATACGACTTTTATTGGGATTTCTGATTTTGGAAGGCAAGATAAGCAGAAAGCATGGGGTCAGGAATTGGAATGGAAGCCTGAACAAAGTCAGATGCTGCTGTTTCTTTTATTAAAGAGGTTACTCACTTTCCATGAAACCAGGACTCCCACTGCATCTGCCTCTGTTGGAAATATGGTTTGTCTAACAAAGCCTTTCCTGGATAATTTGCATTAGCTTGTGCTGGAGTGTTTACCACTAGTGATGTTTCATGGCTTAAGCAGTGTAGAAGTGCTTGATTTTATGGTAATAAACTATATCTGAATGTCCAAATGAATGCAGGTGTCCAGCCACTGTTTTTGCATCTGGTACAAGAAAAAAAAAATCAGAACAACATTTAAAAATTCAAGCATTTTATGGCAAAATACAGGCTGGCTGAGAACACCACAGAGACAGTGAGAATGCAGTTTGCAGTACTGGCATCCAACAATATCAGTGGAATGGGTTGAAAAAGAATCTTAAACACATGGAGCATTTGTTTACAGTCGACTGGACTCAAAGGGCTTTTTTTCACAGAAGCAGAAGTCACTCCTCTTTTTCTTGATTTATCAGTTTTAAATTAAACTTATCGGTCCCTATTGCAAGAACATATTATAGGTTTCTCTGTATGCAAGCCTGCAGAAAAATCTTCCCATGGGAAAGCATCTTTTACTGTCTTTGTATAAGTTTCTGTAAACAAAATCTCTGGTTTGTGTTTCAAGGGCATTTTGGATTTCTCTGCCTGTCTCCTGATAATAGGAGATGGGGGTTCTCTTCCTCTCAGCCTATGAGGTGAAAAGTTGTTATCTCTGATTGTGTGAGCTATTCTGGCATTCCTTGTACAAAGGTTGAAGGCAGGAGCTTCAGATGCTCCTTGCTGGGCAGAAAATAGCCCAAATCCTCTGAACTATGGAGTCATGTTAATAAATGATATTTAGCCTTCTGATATTATTGTCAAGAGTCCTTTGTTAATGAACGGACCACGGCAATAGGTCTCTGCTTTCTTACCCTTTAGTCTTCCTTGGCCATCCCAAAGCTCTGTGAGTTCATCTGAACCAGGTCCCTCACACAAATAAAGACAGCCCTGGTATGTTAAAGAGGTGTCAAGTAACTATTTGCTTCTCCTAACTGCCTGCTCAGGGAAGGTCTGCTGGGCCTCCTTCCCTCTGGAACAAAACGTGATGGATGTGGGTACACAAGCATATGTGTGCAGGCCTTCTGCATCCTGCTTTGTCAGCACTTGGCTCCCTAACACAACTCCTGGTGACCTCAGCGTCCCTCAGGCAACAGCAGGAAAAGCTGTGAAATACACAGCTCATTTTTAAATTTATTTGCAAGTACTGTAATGCAGGAGAAGTTATGGCTGCAACAACAGACGTGAGATGCGGATTTTCTTGTGTTAGTTCATCACAGTATTACAAAAGTGCCAAAAAAAAAAAAAAAACCCAAATGGAAATTGCAGAGGATAAATGAAGAATCTTGATCTCTTATTTATGGTTGTTTTTTGTGTGATACCAAGAAATTGCAGGAGCAAGAATTGACACTTATGGAAGAATCTCTTTTGACACAGAGATATCAAAATACATTGTGTTCAGTATCATTCTTTTCAGGGCTGCTCCGAGCCTTAGAAGAATTGCCACTTTTGCAGTCAAATCCAAGTAACATCTGCTCTATGCAACCAGTCAATATTGTGGAAAAGTTCAAAGAATGAAGATCATTAGTAGTGTCAGCTTTACAACCAGAAGGTAATGGCATTGAAGTGAGCAAGTATAATACCCAACAATACCAGGCTCATTAACCAGTGATTTATCATGATGAAAAGACCTGTTTAACCTTTAGTCTTCACATGCTTTCTGTTTTTAACAAAAAGATCTATTATTTCTAGTTGTCAAGTGATAATTTGTGGGTTGTTAAAGGGATGTATTAAATTATACTTTAAACTATTATGCACAATTACACAAATATTGCTTTTGCAATGGGATGAGTTGATGCTAAAATGATTTTTATTTTCCCCTCCTCTTATAATTTTGTTCATCCATTTGGGAAGTGAAATGATGGCATTATATATATTAAAGATACCACTATGTGACTTTTAGGCAAGTTAAATCAAATTTGATGGGTGCAGCGAGTGACAATGTTGTTTCACAGAAGTAGCAAAATCCACATAAAATGTTTTGAGGGTTGTATATACCAGTGCAGAAAGCTTGTTCTTGCCTCTGCATAAAGTGGTGCATGGAGCTGACTGCCCTGTAAAACTAAGTTTCTTTTATCCTATGTTGGGTTGTTTCATTAATTTTTTTTTTTAAAGAAAGCACTGCTGATTTTAGACAGCTTTTGGCTGTTGCCATGTAACGTTTTCTACAGAAAAGCAGGCAGCACAACTTATTCTGAACCACAATATTTGTGCCTTGCAAGCAATAAGCCTCTTGGAAAATGTCATTGCATCAAAATGTGGCAAAATGTATCATGATTTTTGTGATGTAGAAAAACATCCATCAAGGGTTGCAAAGTCCATGAGATACATTTCAATCTAATTAAATGATTTGTGACCTAATTCAGATTTGCATTTCAGGTCACTGGGAACATCATATTATCTCCTGTCTAGTTCCACATTTTTTCTACCCGTTTGGTTCTCTGTCCAGCCTTAGTATAACATAAGGATAAATAGATAATTGATTTAGTAATACTATAAAAATATTTTTGTACACAAATAGATTCTAAACAAAGCTCCACGAGCAGATAAAATAGAATGATTGTGGGCTTCCCACCTGTCTTTTATGCCTACATTTTGGACATCATCCATTCAAAGGCATTAATGCTTCATATAGAAATTTGAGAGAAATCAGCATTTAAGAAGTTAGTAGGAGCAAAATGAGAGAGCTTAACATGGCAGTAGAGACATCATATACAATATTCAAAATGAACACTTAGGAAGGATTTTCTAATCTATTATTGTGATTCCTCAGTTGGAGGGCAGCTTGGTAATCTACAGGCAATGCAGTATTTGTGACAGAGTTCTTCTGAAGTAGACATTTAATTGCAATACTTTTGAAATGAGCAGAGATGTAAGATGTTTTCTTTCCCTCCAGCTTTAACACAAATTTTAATCAATTACTGCGAAAATGTCTAGGTACACATTTTTAAGTAACAGACTCTATCTAGATCTCTGTAGGTACCTTCTTTCTCTCTTTACCTACAATACCAAAATATCAAGCTCTGTTTTCTACTGCATTTGTGGTGTAAATTTTTAGGCAAGACACTGAGTTTCATTCTTGGTGATGCTGATCCTCATCTTCTTGAGGATCGCTTCCAGGTCTGAATAAACATTTGGAGATGTACCACTGTCTACCAATTTGACTGTAAATAATCTTGGTTGTCAAGAAAATATTTGAAAATCTTGCTGCATTTGAGAAAAAGTTTTGACTGAAAATAAGTCATAATGACCCCTTTTTATCCAATATTTTAGTAGAAGTGTATTTGTTCATATTTCTACACACCAGGGTTCTGAAGGGGCTGTGGGCACACATCAGTCAGGATTTCTCTGAATACCTACTTTCTCTTTTTTTTTTTTAACATATGCTTTATTCTAAAACATTTAAATATTTTCCTGAATGTTTTTTGATATTTCTATGCTTTGTGTTTGATTAGGAAGCCAAAAACCTCCATGAATCTGAACCATATGCTTCATAATAATTGGACTGAAAAGTCTACCACATTCATATTTGAGAGGATCAGGCTCACTAACAGCAAACAGTGATTTTACCAGGATTATATCTCAGTACTTTCCCAAGAATCTAGTAACAAATGTGGATCCTTCCCTCTCTAACCAGCAGTCTCTGACTTCTGCTTCTGCTGCTGCAGGATCTGGCAGATTGGGTTAAATTCAGGCCTCAGAAATTTTACCATTGACTCCTATAAGAGCAGAGTCTCAGCTTTTGTGTCCACTGCTGTCTGAAGGGGAAGGACAGAAAGACAGATGTCTCTGAAGGGAAGAAAAGACAACTTCTGCATATTTTTTTTCCCTTTTTGCCTTTGCAGTTATAAGATTTGAGTGATTGATCGCAATATTTTCAAAAAAGAAAAGCGTATCTGTTTCTTGGTTTGCAATTTTGCCTGAAACAGAACTTTCAACACATTTTAGCCTGTGGAAAAAGCCTGCAGGGCAAAATGTGAATACGTAATTTTCCTTTAAAAAATGTTGAAAACACCCAAATCTTGTGTTTGGCTTTCAAAAAATTGTGAATTACGTGTTTGTGCATTCTCACAGGGAAGGGCAAAAGAAAAAAAAAAATCAAATGAGAAGAACTTGATAGATTCATCTTTTGTTTGCAGCTGCTTGTAGCACTCTAGTGGTGACACTAGAACAGTTTCACAGCTGTAACAAATACCTGCTGATCTTGGGTTCCATTTTGTTCTGTTTCCTGTGGACCAAACATTTCAGGGTGTGTTATCTCAGAGATACCTCGCTGTTGTACATCTGGGTGGAAATACACACTTCCAATCTTGTGAATAAACACAGTGTATGGGATCAGAAGCAGCACAGTGCCTCTGGTAGGATCCTGTTTGGAAACTGGAATGTAGTTGAAGCATTGTCTGGACTTTTCTTTGCGGTTGTCTATCCAGTTAGATGGACTTCTAATAACATTGTAGCAGTGAAAAATGGATATTCTATTCTTGTTGTGGAAAAAAACGTTTAATAGCTGATTTCATTTGGATTTCAGTCTTATTTGGTCTAACAAACTAAAGTAGTAGCATGAACAGGAGCAAAGGAAAGGGACTGAGAGACTAGTGACTTTGAAAGATATGCTGAGAACTTAGAGGCAACACAGAAATACAGAGCTGGCTCCCTCAGCAGCTTGGCACATCCCATAGTGTATATCACACACATTAAAATGCACTTGCTCTCAGAACAGGCTTTCTCCACTCCCTCTACCCTGCTCCCCTCCCCATTCTGCGGTGCCTAACAAAAGATTTTCGACAAAAGAAATTCTTCCTGGTTTGTAAAACAGTTGTGTAAAACTTGGACTGTAAAGCCACAGTTGACTGCTTTAATGTGGAACAGTTGGGAGGGTGGGGAATGGCTGGCAGGTTGGGACAGGACACAGCAATGGTGCCCCTATTCTGTCCAGGCTCTACTTAGTCACACCACCTGCTCCCCCTATTCTTTCAGAGGCAAACCAGTCATGACAGTATGAACAGACGGATGTTTAAGCTCAATACCTTGGACACACTGCACCAGACGGAGCAAGGGGAGCTAAGAAAAGATAAATTAAGTGATCAATAAAGATAAGGGACCTGTTTAGCAGTAAATGGTGGCGACAGAGAAGACAGAACAAGGGGTGAACGTGTGTTAAATAATGCAAGCGCGTCTGTGGGCACACACAGGCTCCCCAATATAAGCCTCTTCCAGAGTCAGCAATGCCGTTCAGTACTTGGCTGGAGGGTGAGGAAGGGGAAGAGAAAGGGGGCCGTGTCCAGTGCTGAGTCAGTGACCTATTTGCACCTCCCACCTTTGTGATAGCCAGGAAAGAACAGTAAAGAGCAATGAAGTTCTGACAGAGAATCAGTAACTGTGCTTTGACAGTTAAGTTACCCAAAAATGTGGACTTATTTTAATCAGGTATCACAGTCAGGAACAATCTTTTGTTCTGTCTTTTTGCCTAGTATAGCAAAAGTCTTGATTTCAGGTTCAAACTTCTAACCCCTTCTCTTCAAGAAGATCTAAAAATCAACTTACAATCACTTCCCCATGACAACTGACCTGTTGACAATTACAAAAGGTGCCACTGATATAAATAATCATGCACAGCCCAAACGAGAGATGGTTTTTAATATGAGCATGTCTCTGGTTCTTCTCTAATGACCAAAAAAAGGAGGCACTTTTCTCTGTGAAAGACTCAAGGTTGATGCAGTTACACTCATTACTGCCATGTAAGTGATGGTGTTTCTTATTGTGCTGCAACTTCTCTGTGGCAGCAGCACTCAAGGGAGCAACTACTCTGTGTTTAGCCAGGGGAACCCTGGAGCAAGCACAGGCACAGGGAAGGTGATAACACACGTTGTAGGTTTATAACTTTGCCAAGGTGCCTTGTTCTTGTGCTTAGGCCACCAGTATCAGCCACTTACTCAGGAAATTGCACTTTAGGTACTAATGGTCATAGAATAGTCGTTCAGTTAGTAGGGGCCTACAACAATCATGTAGTCCAACATCCTAAGAATCAGCAAGCAAGGTGTTCACTGGACTAGACCTTTTTGCACTCCCAGCTCTCACATTATGGTTCAGCACCCAAGGAATAAACCCCAGTCCATTAAGGTGATCAACCTTCTTTTCTGCCCACTATGATATTGTAATTCTGTTTAAATAGCTAACTGACAGATGATGTTAAATTGGTTTTCCTATTACATAGGTCCCATGGCTTATATAGCTTCCATCCTTTCCATTATTTTATTTGTATACCTGTTATGTAATGCTAAAACAATGGTGGTGTAGAAGAAATAGTAAAATGCTGGGAGTTTTTCAGGTGTCACTTACTAAAATGCCCCAGGATGTGAAAACTGAATTGTAGTGGTACAACGGGGCACAAAATCTATTTCCATGTTATAGAAGTATATTAAAGTGCATTCCTTTTCACTGGCAGAATAAAATGCAGACCCCTACAAGACACTGTTAGGTAGGCAAAAGGGACAGGGAGACAAAGTCAATTCAAAGAATTTAATCAGCCCTGGAGACTTGGTGATGCTTGTAAGCACAGCTGAGCCTCAGCTGTTCTCTCAAGTGTCATCCTGAAGTGACACTTAGATTTTTGTTTTGGAGCTGAAATGTTTCTCACTGAGTATCCTCCACAGCTGATCCTGTGCAGCTGTGGGGACTTGGGCAACGGGAATCCATTTCCTGAGGGGAGAGGGGCCAACACAGCTGCATGGAGACAACTGTTAGGGCCAGGTGGTTCCCATCACTGGGGAGATGGAGGTGTCCTCTACAAACCTTCCCAGCATTTCAAGCCACAGCAAGTCCCAGGTAGCAAGTGACAGGACAAGAGGAAAGGGCCACAAGTTGTACCAGGGGAGGTTTACTCTGGATGTTAGGAAACATCTCTTTACTGAAAGGCTTGTCAACCCTGGCACACAGGCTGCCCAGGGAAGTGGTGGAGTCACCATCTCTGAAAGTGTTCAAAAAAATGAGCTGGAATTCGGCACATGGTTTCATGGCAGGCTTGGCAGTGGTGGCTTCATGGTTGGATTCAATGATCTTAGAGGGCTTTTCCAACTGAAATGTTTCTGTGGTTCACAAACACCCCCACAAGTCTGTGGCAGTACAGGTTAGCCCAAACTGGGAGGTTTCCTGTGCTCCAGGCAGTGTTATTGCAGCCTTTCTCTGTTGGTCACCTCATGTGACACAAGTTCCAATGAGACCTTGCTGCTTAAAGGCTCTCATTAAGAGGATCTCTTTATTTTTTCTGTACACTGCTTTTACTGATCATGAGAATTGCAATATAAAGATGGAAAATTAAGATAACCTGGGTAATGAACTTTCTGCCCATTTTAGATGTGAGCCATAGGCTCTTTAGGGATATCTGGTTATATGCAATATGGAAAGCTGGATAAATGTTCGGAATTACTCCAACAGCTGTGAGAGTTAGTGTTTCTGGACCTATGTCCAGATAATTTTTTTTTCCCCCTACACGAGACAGTGGAGCTTGCTTTCAAGGTGTTTCTTGGCTGCCCAGAATCCCAGGGCTCAGCTGTGCTTTGGAGAATAGCCTAGGCTGGATTTTGTAATAGTATTTCCCCTCTTGTATTTTTAATGTTTTTTGGGGGGGTTGGTGGTAGAGGGAGAAGGTGTGAAACAAAGTAGGCCTGAGGGAAAGAACAGCTTCTTGCAGTGTTGTTGACCCCACGTGCCATGTCATGGCAGTGTTGGACATGGGATGGTGATGCTGACTTAGAAACAAAATAAACTGTCAAAGATGGCAGAAATTAAAATTATTACCAAATATCTTTGTGCAAAATGTTTCCACTTTAAAAGGTGAGTTCAGTCTTAATATACAAAGGTTTGAAGTGAGGAAAAAACAACCCACTGGCCTCATTCTGTACTTCATTCTCTCATTGCTCACCAGCAACAGAACAGACAAGGAGATGACAGCTCTGTGAGAGTCAGGCACTTTTCCTGGTTTATGAATTGCACCTTGTTAAGCTTAAGCATGCAATGAAGATTTTTTTCTGTTCCCAGCAGTGATGTTGAGATGTCTGCATGTGTGCTAAATGAAAGTGACAGGAGAAGGTTCTGTGCAGGGAGTGCATTGACAGCACTGGGATGAACAGGGCTTGGCTGAGCACTGTAGTTTTACTAGCATCCTATCCTTGTGGATACAGAAGGATTTCAGCAGCAGGCAACTGCTGTCTGCTTTGTGCAAAAAGAACTTAGTCTAACCACATACCCACAAACTCCACAAAACAGATCCCTGCTTCGCTAATTACCTTGATACATTCTCTGATTAATGGTTTTTATCTGTGGGATTATTATTCATGGTGAGCCTGGCAATAAAGCTGTTTATTTTTAGGAGATATTTTATAAATCCAACTCCAAGAACAGCATGATGCATTAGTGTTGGTACATCAGCTAAATGTGTGTGCAGCACCATAAGATGATTCAAACAAACAACTGGGAGCATTATTATGTGCTCTGGAATTTACCACAGTGCAGCCAGAGCATGATTCATTTGGCAGCCTTCTCCTACAGCTTAGTACCGTCATTTTAGGAAACTCTTGGTCTTTCTGCATACAGAGTCAGCTTGATAGTAAGGTGCATCCCATGAATAAAGTGTGTGATCAACAAGAACAGTGATAATCATCATCATCATCATCTACTCCACTGTGAGAGAAAGGATATGCTGCCTGTTGGTTATTGTTTTTATTATTTTGAATAGTCCCATCTTCCCTGTGCCCCACAGCTTCGTTCACATAGTAATTTTTCAAACTTTTAGCTATCCTGAAGGAAAGAAAGCATCCTTGTGGAAACGATGTGGCAATGTTAAATGTCTGAATTGTTCCCCCCATGTTTAGATGTTTCCCATCTAAACAATGTCTTTTAATAATGCCTATTGCATGTAACTTGTGCCTTAACACCCTGCCAAGCCTATCACTGGCACCAGGCTTCCCAGAATTATTTAGTGTGTTTTCTTCCTGTTGTGGCTGAAGGTGCACTATTGGCACTATGGGAGAGACAGGCTTGCAAATTTCTTTTTTACATCATCAGTTACACAAAGTGATTACTCCAGCTGTACAAATAATGTAGGAAATGGATTTTTTCTTTTTTTTTTCTTTTTTTTTTTTTGCATTAGAATTATGCAAGCCCAGCAAATAATCCCAACAATTGCTTCTTAAGTCAGTGAAATTTCAAGCCATTCAGTTTACTTGTAAGGAGCTCACGGCTTCTTTGATGATGGGGTTTGTTAAGCCCAAATGTGGAGAACTAATAAAATAATAAAAAGGCTCCAGAGGTGTTTATAGATTTCAATTATCTCCTACTTTCTCTCCCAGGACTGGGCTGGGCAGGATTGTGCTGCCCTCAAGTAGCACTTGAGCCTAGGCTGCATTTTATGCTGGCTGTCTCTGAGGTCTCTCCTTTGTGGCTGAATCCCCTCAGTGTGGGCAGTGTACAGAGGTGCTAAGGGCTTGCCTAGACAAAGCACCAGCCTTCACAAAAGCAAGGGAGCAAAAGGAAGCAAAATTGAATCTCTAGCACCCAGCTCCTGGGCAAACAGACAAAACTAATGGATCCACTCTTGCTCCTCCCATCCAATTACTGTGATCCAGTGGAGAGAATATGGCAACATCGGTTCACACAAACTCTAATGCTCTTAATCCCTTCCATACATATAAACCTCACATTCAGCACCGTCCCTTCATTATGGAGCCACCCAGGCAGCCGGGGCGGCGGCATGGACCCACCGGCTGCAAAAACCTGCCTCCTCCAGGTTCTCATCAGCTAATGAGGGATATGCAAATGACGAGCTTATGGGATTATGCCTTGTCTGACAGCAGTGCTCCTCACAGCGCTGCAGTGCTAATACAGGTGTTAGTAAACTGGTTGTTAGGCGCTGCCTAATTTAGGCCCATTCAGGCTGGGATTGTGCTGGCAGCCCTGCCGTTTGTGCTGGTGTTTGTGGCCCTGTAGGACATCTATTAGGGCTGTGGTGGGTCCAGGCAAACCCCTTGCTGCTCGATATGAAGTTAATAAATCCGATTGGTTTGGTCTTTAGCTATAGACAATGACCCAGGACTGATGTGGGGATTTCCCCCTCCACCCCAGCTGCCTGGGAAATTGCCACAGGAGGGCAAAGGGGAAGTCTAATTGACAGTTACTTAACATTTATATGAACTTCTCACATGCTTTGGAATAAAATGTAAAGCACAGAAGTATGATTAACCTATCTTTTCCCGTGGTCACAACCAGCCAACTCTCTCTTCCATGAAAGAGCATGCAGCCCAGAAATACACAGTGAGAACAAAACACACTGTGTCTGGGGATGAACCATCTCTCTGGGGTTTTGGCCATTTCAGTGGTCCAGTACATCTTTCTGCTGTTTAATTTTTCTTATTCAGTGATATTTCTTTAAAAAGTTCCTTCACTGTGCACACAATCCTGCATTGCAGGGTGTTTACTCAGCAGGTCAGTGGAGAAAAGTGGAGTGACACCAGTAAAGTATTCACAGACCAGAGCACACAATGTGAACACTTTGTTAGCTAATACCCCTGCTACATGTTTGTCTAAAATCTCCTAAAATACACTCATTATGTAAACAGCAAATATTGCATACACATAAACAAAAGTTTAGGCCAAGCCTACAGCAACTTTCGTTTTTTTCCCAAAAGGACTTTGGTGGAAACTAAGATAGGACTAGCAAATAATTTCAAAGATCTCCACTTTATGAACAATGACATATAGAAGCACAGTTGCTTCTGCCTAGGAGGGACACAGAACTTTGTAGAAATCTACAAGGACATCATCTGACAAGTGCCACCATTGATTAAAAGCTGCCCAATGAATTACAGATTTTATCTCTTCCAGTCAGCAGAGGAAAGGTTGTATTTTAAAGTAAATCTCTGTTTAAGACCCATTTGAGGATTTTGCCAAAGAGGATGTGATGTTGTGGGGGTTTCTTTTTATTACAATAGTAATACCTCCAACTGCACTATTCATTTAAATACTATTTAAAATTGAAGGACCTCATGAAAATATTGAGCTGTTTAGTAAAAGCCAGAAATTCAGGCACACAGGTAGCTTTTAAAGAGTTCAAAGGTTTGATTTCATCTTTAAATCGATTAAGTTGGAATTGTCATCTTCTACACTGGGAGTTTCAAACAAAGGTTTAAAGGGCAAAGTATTCAAAAGTGAGTCCACGAATGTCAATAAGCAAAGCCTCTTAGGTTTAATGCCCACGTATCCATTGTTCTGTGTTTGCTCTGGCTGACCCTAACTAAATGTGTATCTTCAGGGCAAAGTTCTGTGCCGAACTTTTCTTGTGCCTTTCACTTTCAGATGTTTGGAAACCAAATAGGGGTCCAAAATTTGAAAATTCAGATCAACGATCAACCTCTTGAATCTAAGGGTTCTAGGTAAGTGTTGGAACCCAGGGCACAGGGAATATTTCCCTGCCTGTATTAGGGAGCCCTGACCCCCAGTCAGACACTGCTTTTAACCTTCGTCCCTGGGACAAATTGCCAAGGCTTTGGGATGAGTTGGAACATAAAAGTGTGATGTAAATAGCAGTAGTAATAATAGTTTATCACTAGGTGAGGAATTTGGTGTTTTGGGATTTTAGTATGGGAGTGAATGGGAGACAAGATGGAGGATTTAGGGTGTTGTCCCACCTCCTCCTTGTTCTTCTTCCACTCCATTTTCTGTAGCATTGCTGGCACAAAGTCATTGGTTAGAGAACCTAGTTACATAGGTATTACGTGAATAGGCTAATCAAAGTTATTGGTAGAAAAGTAGAAATAAAGTACGTGCTAGAAGGTAATTGGATTAGGTATCTTTAAAAGGCCTTGATTTTGGGAACTCAAGGCTCCATTTTGTGCCTTGCTTCTCTTGTGCTGAGTCTGGTGTGGACAGTATATCAACCTCAAGATAAGAAAAGAATAAACAATAGACCGAAGACAGAGAAAATCCAGAGTCTTGCTCGTTTTTCACCCCTTGCCAGAGAACTCAAGGGGGAACTGCCTCCAAAGGGCCCTGGGGGTAGGTTCCCTCCCGAGGTGGGGAAACAGCAAAGCCACCCACAGTAAGGGAGGCTGGCTCATCTGCTCATTCATCACCTGTATTAAGGTTGCCTTGTTCTCCTGGTCTGCAAACTGTAGCCTGAGGTGTTCTGTGGACACTGTCCTGTCAACCTTTTGCTTGGGATAACCTGTTCCTGTGTGTAATGAATTTGCTTGTGACACACCAGATCTTGTATGAGATAAAAAGCACTGAGCAATGGATGGGGAAAAGCCAGACATAATGGAATGGTTTAAATGCAGCGTGTATTTCTGGTTTATTTATCATTCTGTCACCCTGCTCTTTGCCTGCCTCTAAAATAACCTGGAGAATGTGATCAGGAGAATGTGGATTGTATTGATTAGGCCCAGTGGAGTCCTGCTGATGGAATGTTCTTGTGCTATTTATAGATAACAAAAGGATCACTTCTATTTATCCTTATGCTTTGCCATAAGGATAAGCGTGTTGTTGCTTCAGATACCGAGAAGGTGAGGAAAGTTTAGCAAGTCTGGACCTATTCAAAATCCCAAAAGCCAGAATCCCTGAATGTTTACAATGAACATAAATCCTCAGAAAGATTCAGAAATTCTTTAGAACAACAACAAAAATTTTTTTCTTTGAATATTTCAGTTATCAGCAGCATCTCCCAATGCTGATAGCTCTGTTTTAGTTGAGAACTGAGAAGGTGAAGGATATTAAATTTATAATGCATCATACATAAGTAAAAAGACATGGTAGGAAAAAGCCCTACTTGCACGTGGAGAGACCATATCAGAAATAGTGTTAGAACATTAAAG
Source organism: Leptocoma aspasia (assembly GCA_013399835.1). Lineage (NCBI taxonomy): Eukaryota > Metazoa > Chordata > Aves > Passeriformes > Nectariniidae > Leptocoma > Leptocoma aspasia. The sequence goes on along the minus strand of VXAX01004541.1, from coordinate 457,842 downwards.
AAAAATTTGATTAGTTAACAGCACTGGTAGTAGTTGCCACAAGTGGGAGCAAAAGAATTGTTTCTAAGAGTGTAGTTACACAATAAATTTTCTGTGTGTTTCTTTTTTATCTCTTGCTTTTGTTTTTTCTTTAACACACAGATGATTACTTTTGGCACCTTGAGGAAAGTGTATGCTGCATCCAAGGAAAAGGTTGCACCTTCATTGGTCAAGAAAGTATAACAATGCAGTGTTCAAAAATGAATGTGTGTGTGGAAAAGTGTCTGTGCTCCAGTGGAGAGAAACACACGGGCTATGAGAATGAATACATGCTGAGGGATGAAACAGTGACAGTAAATGTTAAATTAAAATTTAATTAAATTAAGAATCCACTGATGCTGGTTTCACTGGATGACAGAATCCACATCACTGCCAGGTGATGTGCTGTCAGCAGTGCACTTAGGCAGCTGCCAGCCTTGCATCCCAGAAGGGTAAGTCTTGGAGGCTGGAAGAGAAAAGGAGTATCTGCCTTCACTTCTGTGCAGGAACTAGCAGCCCCTAACACCAGTTTAATTTCCCAGGTACTGTTCATTTGTCTCTTGGAAATGAATCCTTCAAATGCTAAGCATCCTTGACTTCCACACAGGTTGTAATCAAAGGATCAGTGACACTTCAAGCATTCCACTTAAACCTGCTTTATTAAAATGCTCTTTGAAATTGACTTCTTTGGCTCTAAAATGGAAATGGCACAATGATATTGCCAGGATTCATAACTATTTTAGTTTGAAGAGCATCCTCTCCTAGATTTCAGGAAAATAAGCTTTTCAGCCTGATGTTTTACTTAATATTTTTGTCAATAGAATTTGGGAGTTCGATGAATCATATACCTGTTTTGAGGAGCTCACCATAAAACATTTATTTCCCATATATGCAGACTAAATAATAATTAAAACCAAACACAAACTGCCCTTGTATACAGTACACAGCATGTTTTATGAATCAGACTTGCTGAGAGTTTCAGCTTGAGTTTCAGGTGCAGGGATACATCTACAGCTGCAACAAATCTAACCTAGTAATCTAATCTGGGATCTATCTACATGCAAGTAATTTTAAAATTACTTCATGGAAACAAACAAATTCATAGAAAAGGGAAGCTGGACCCAGGTCCAGCTCCCCAAACTTGAATGATAATTTGGACTCTGTCATATAAAAAGTTTTTGTTTATTGTTATAATGACTTGTAATTTGGTTGAGATTTATCTTGCTTTTCTGTAGAATCATTTCTAAAGAACAAGTATCTGTAGGATGAGGAATTTTTGCCCTCCTTTACTTTGAAGATAGTCCTTCACCATGCTAAACAGAATATATTATTCCCAGCCTACCAGAACTATCTTTAAGAATGTTGTGGGGCCATCAGCAAGGAATTCTATACTGCTTAAAGAAATCCTGTGTTCTGCTCATTAACACAGTAAAATATTTCAGATGAGAAGAGATGCCTAATCAAGATAACTTTGGAGACCCAGATTATGAATTTAGCCTAAGCAACAGAGTTTTGTCCTGAATTGTGCCTCATGGTGTGGCCCATAAGCAGGTGACTGTGGAGCAGTGTCCCTGTCTGGGAACTTCTATATTTGCATCCACCCCACTGTGCCTTGGCTTCTCTCAATGTTGTGGCTTCTTTCTCAAGTAAGTTTCCATATCTGGCTGCAACAGTTATATTCTATATATTTGTTCTAGATGGTCATTTTCTACTACATAAAATTTTTATGGCATCAGTCTGGCATGCATAAGGCAGGTCTGTACCAAGCTTTTCACTTTTCCCAGTGGGTGATTTCTGGCCCCTTGGGATAACTCTATTATCAGAAAGATCAGTTGTGAAGACCAGCTTATGGATGCCATCCCAGGGAAAGTAAATACAGCTTCTTTCTTTGGCACTTCTGAATCCTAAATTGTTTGCAACTTTTTCTGGAAAGAATTCTCAGTTCCCTCAAACTCAAAAAATGGGAAAAAATACGCCATGAAAAGTAAGTTTGTTAAAATTCTTGTTTAAGGAGTTATTTGCAAATGCAAAAAGATGTGAGAAAATTACATCCAAAAGTTACCTTCAGAAAATCCTGAGGTCAAACAGCCTTAATGCTACTCCTTGTGTATCTTTACAATGAGAATTTTAAGCGGATTCCTCCTGCATGGCAGTACACAAGGTTAAAGGTTAACAACTGACCAATTCCTTGGACAAGGTGTTATTCAAAATCAGGTACTTAAGGCATTTGCTAGAGGACTTAGCCATTATGGCTGTTTGGAATCAGTGCATTTTCCAGCAGGGAAAGTATTTAGGAGAACAAAAAGACAGCAGAGACAGGGAATTCCAGAAAGCCTGTCACCATATAAACTAAAAACCACCATTAGAAGCCCAGTTCTCTTAAGAAAAATCTGACAGTATCCAAACAGGTTGTGTGGAAATCGTGGTCACCAGAAAGAGATGAGAGCATTCTCCACAAATACTTAAGCTTGGCTCTATTTAAGCTCTGTTTTGGATGTACACATGGGTTTTCTCTTCCCCTGTGCTTTCCTTTGATGTAGTTATGCCCCTCAAGATCTCTCTGACTTCTTTTTTTTAAGAGCTTGTAAAGCAAGTGGTAATTTTACAGTCAGGTCTGAATCAGAGGGAAAAGCTGTTGGAGGTTTCTGATCTTGCAATGTTCAGAGCAATATCTCACTAGGGACTGGAGTTTACTTGGTGGAAACCTGAAATAATAAAAAATCTCGAAGTTATATTGTCCTCTTTTGAAGGAGAGTTTATAACGTAGGTGTCCAGAGATATTCTAATTGTTTAAGCAATGAGTACAGCTGTTGGATCTCCTTTTGATCTGGGTTGCAGGGTTTCTTCTCTAATTTTTGGGGCTTTGTACCTGGATTTTTTGGGGTTTTGAGAGGTTGGCTGTTATGGACAACACAGCTGTTTCCTTTGTTGGATATGAAAAAATCCACAGCGGTTTTGAATGGGGTTTAGGGAAGAAAAGAAGCCACTTATGCAGCCTTAAAGCACCAGCACAGCTCTCAGAATTAAAACTTTGTGGGTGTGTAAAAGTGAATATGCTTTTAGAACTAAGTTTACAAAAATGCCACTATTGGATTCCACAGCTGTCATGAAGGGGAAGATGTTCATTCCACCTTGCACTAAAACACTGTTTTGATTCAGGACATTAAACAGCTGCTCTGCTACTGTTGCAATGTGGCTTTTCCACGGCAGATCTATGCTACAGCCTCACGGTGTGTGAAATAGCTTTTAGCCACAAGGCAATCGTGATGTTTAAATCAAAGGCATCATGCCTGAAAGGAAGAATAGGAAGTGTTATACTTAGATCTGTTTTGGAGAAAGCAATACTGGATAGCAATGCAACACATGCATTTTGAAGAGCTGAGTTTAGAAATGAGAAGTGGGTTCTTCAGTGTGTTTGCTTTGACACACTGAAGAACCCATTTCTAACATTCATTTTACACATTTCAAACCCATTTTACACATTCATATTCAGAAGAATTCTGAAACCCCAATCAGAACAGCTGTTTCTCTAAAAAGACTATAAGACTTGAGCTTCAGGCATGATTCAAAGACTAAGCAAACAATGATAGCCTTGAATAGTTTTCAAAATATTTTAATCTTCTTTTTTAATCTCAAACTCTTCTTACTGTGGAAATAAATTTCTCAATGCACATTTCAATGAGATTCTTTCAAGCTGTTTATCTCTTCTGACTGCAGATATGAAAAAAGTTATTAGAATACTAGTCTTAGATATGATGTTTAAGAGCTGGTATTGTCTCACTGGATACTAGTCAGTAGCCTTTGGTTCCATCCAATCTTAAAATGCATTTTGAAAAGAATAATAACAAAAAACTAGAGTGATTGGATAAAAGAATGTATTCATGGGAGCACATGAAATGATGTTTAGCTTAATTTGCTTAAAAATACTTTGCAGAACAGGATATTCAAACAAACAAACAAACAAAACAAAAAAAAAAAAAAAAAAGGAAAAAGCAGAAAGGAAAAAGCAGAAATGTAATCTATCCAAAGTCATAGATGGATAGATCTATCTCAAATCAGTGCTCTGATCTGATAAGAGAAATCTTCTCTTACTCTGTCACTTCAATTTGAGCAACACACAAGAAGTAGCCCCACATCCACTTTGCAGGGACGGTTTAGGTATTATTGTAGCTGTGGAGGTAACACACCCAGCCTAAATATCAAAACCAGGCAGATAGGAAATTTTATTTGACCCACACATGCTTCCATGACCTCTTCCAAACTCCCACTGGTGTTTTAAAGGGCTTAAATACCTTAGAAATTTGAGTAAGAGACCACATCCTACTCCTTTGGTCATTGGCTTCAAAAGAATTGTGAAAAGAAATGGGAGACATTGTTTGTGGAACTAGGGCCAAATCCTGAAATGGCTGGGCCAGATACCACCCAACCTGTGCAAGTTCTGCCTCTGCAGTGATGACCTGCTCCATCAGTCTGGGCTTCCCTCTGAGCCCTCTCCAGCCCTCAGCATTTTGCCTTTGCCCTGAGAATGAAGTATTTCCAATTGTGCTTATTAGCAATGCCATAATAAACATTTATTTAAGACTATCCTTATGAGAAAGTGCCTTAATTTTTTTATTGAAAGAAGTGAAGCTAATAAAGCAAAGTTAGTTTTCACCAGTTGGGTTTGGCAGGTATTTTGCCTACTTTTTCCATTGTTATTACACATTATGAGAGGTATTACACCAAGTTGGGGATTTTTTTTCCTCGTTCAGCTCCCTGGTCCCTGACACAGCCACAGCTACTAAAATTGTGTATTCTTTACTGCTTTCTAAGAAGATTACTAAGCCAGCTGACCCAAACAGTAGTGGCACCAATTAGACATCATTCAAAATTAATAACAACTACGATGATAACAAATCAAAAGATTGATTCTTCTGATGGGAGAATCATTTTAATTAATTTAATCCTTGTTGAAAGATCAGCTGTGCACAGTCCTGCTCACCAGTGGGGCCCATTTGTCCCTGTCTGTCCCTGTCACCTAAAGCCAGTGAATATGATCAGTAGCCAGCACTTAGGGAACAATAAGAAACAGATTGTACTGTCAGGCTTCATTAAAGATCATCATTAGTATTCCAATTTGGAAACAGTCAATCTATCCTAACCTTTTACCAATTCTTTTCAGCTGCTTTTGTGAAGTTTGGTTCAGCTGCTAAACGTAAAAAACGCTGCACAGGCTTTTTTAAAACAGCAAGTTGTGTCTGGCTGATGCCTGTCAGGCAGCAGCTTAGGGACAAAGCTCGGGGGAAATGCGGGTTATCCAGCCAGGCTCTAAATGATATCATGTGCAGCTGCTTATGATCAGAGCATTTATGGGCAATGAAACTTTCTTGAACTTGAAGCTTAACAATGATGAATGGAAATGAAATGGATATGGCACTTTCTTTCATCCCACTGCTGAGGGGTTTTGTGGTCCCAAGGGTGTTTTTGCAGAGCCGGACTCTCGGCCCCGCTGCTGGGGGCATTTGGAGCATGTTGATGAGGGAGATGGAATTTCAGACTTGTTTGCAGTTCACTTTATCTTCTCTACCGAGGTCAGATTGCTTTGTTTGTTTGTTCTTCATTCTGGTGGCTGGAAATAATGATGGAGAAATGGATTATAGGATTTGGAGGCATATTTCTGGACGGTCATCTCTTTATCTCAGCCGTGTCCTGTGGCTGTGCAGGAGATGTAGCTGGAATCTTGGTTTTCAAAACAGTTTGTCTGCCATGCAATGATCTCATTATTTTAATATTCTTGACATTTATGCTTTGCTAACCTTCCCAGTTGTCCAACCATCTTCCTGAAGATATTTCAGGAATGCTCTGCCTGAAATGTACAGGAAGAAAATGTAAAAGGAATGTACGATCCTGTCATTTTGAATAATCTAAGAGTGCTTTTTTAAAAAAAAGGCAAGCTTGATTTTTTCTGACGTGTTCTTGTGTATCAGAAGGGGTTTCACAGAGATTGAAAATGACATCAGAATTAGGCCAGTAAAATAGAGAGAAACATTAGATTTAACATTTCTTCTCACAGAAAAAAAAGAACAACTCTCTCTCCAAATTTGATTATGAATTAAAAATGTTATTATTACTGTAACAGAATGACAAAAAAAATCCCAACCAAAAGAACAAAGTACTTTTTCTTTTCAGCTGCTTTTGTGTAGTTTGGTTCAGCTGCTCTCTGTAAAAGCTCAAATACTTTCCTATATTTTACCTATAGTTTCCTATAGTTTAGTACTACTCTAACTTCTGAATGCTTTATACAATTCAATAACCCTCTTGGAAACATTTGCAAAAACTCTTTGCTCATTGCATACACATGAAGATTTCTGCTAATTAAATCCATGAATAAGTGGAGTTTTCTATAACAAAAATAGTCATAATAAATGTAGGTACTTCATAAGGATGATCCAGCCCAAAATCTAGTTTTCAAATGTTTTCCAAAACTAAGCCAGCATAGCAAAAATATTATTTTTTCACCACAGAAGAATAGAAAATCCCTTAGTAGAGAATTGCAGCTGAAACCAATGTTTCTGAAGATTTCTGTGAACTTGATAACATTTTCTTTAGTTTTACACTTGCTATCTGGGAAAAAAAAAAAACCAAAGAAAAATTCAGACCTCATTTTTCTCTGAGAAAATCGAAAACCTAATTTGCTGAATAAGTATGATTCTGCTGCATTTCAAGTGGTTTGGTGAATGCTTTTTGCTGTGTATATGCTCTTGTATAATTTTGCACTTTGACAAGAGGGTTTTAATCCAAGTTCAAAGGCAATTATAGGTTTTATAGGTTATAACTTATTTATTGCAATGTTATTGGCTATGTAAGTGGCTAAACAGATAATACTAATTAGCAACACATATTGCTGTGGTGAATAACAAGAATACTGATAGGAATGTAGATTAAAATTTCTAGCATCTCACTGAAGAATGTCAGTCTTTCAAACTACTTATATTCTGGGGGTCCTTTCATTCTAAAATTTATTTATAATTTTCCAGTGGCTGCTTTAATTATTTTGTCAGTTTTGCCCATGACAAGCCTGTTACAAAAGGAAAGGCAGAGGGAGCTGTTCCATATTTTTATATCAGTGCAACTGAGTTCCAAAGTATTGGCTTGCTAAATGCTTTTTAGTTGTTTCTCTATGTATCTCTTTTTGTAATTAAATCTTCTCAGTTTTACTCATATTTCTTTTTTTTCCCCCTGAGGCTACTGTTTTTGTTGTGATTTTTTTCTTTTACCACTTGATTTTTATCCATTTTTTCCTTTTTTACATCACATACACCTTTATTGGAAAAGGATCCTTTTAGAAAAAAGTATATACAGTGTGTTATTACCTCAATAGTTTCAACTTGATTTTAAAAATGGATTTAGCATTTTTTTAAAGACTTTTTGACAAAGAGGCCCCAGTGAAAGGCTCTTAGAGTGCTGGGACTCCCTGGAACTCGGTGGAAGTTGGTCCCAGGTTAAGGCCTCAGGTTTATACCATATATAAATAAAATAAATCAAAGATGCTGCTCATAAGAGCAGTCCCCTCCCTGCCTCCCTCCCTCCCTGCCCTGAGCAGCAGCATCCCACCTCTCCTCTTTACCAGGATGTTGAAACAGCACTGACACCAACCTGCATGATCCATTCTTTGCAGATTCAATTTTCAGAAGAATTAGGTTTTCATTCATATGGGAATGTGTTAGTGCAGTAGGAATGTGAAACCACAAACAGGAGCAGGGTACCTCTTCTCTTGTCAGAAGCTATTATTATTATTATTATTATTATTATTACTTACGAGGTGTTTGTAAAGGTGATATTCTACTAGTAAGCCTTGTACTATTTTTTTTATCTCCCTAAAATATTAATTAGCAATCTTCATAAACTAGCATATGGTTGCAGATATAGTCAATGATTTCTACAGTTTCTTTATAACTCCAAGGAACAAAATCAGCTACCAAAAGAATCAAAGTGAAAAAAAAATTGCCATAAATGGATGACCTACAGAATTGATATTTCCCAGTTTAGAACTATTCCAGCACCAAATCTTCTCTGCTGATGTGGCTGCAGCAGATTCTGTGTGATCTTGTGTGCTGTGCATGGGATGTGGTCCTGCTGATAAAACACCACCCATCTCATGTGGCTGCATGTTCTCAATGGTTCTTAGCCCTCTGGTTTGTGATGGGATCCACACCCGAGGTTCTGCACAAGGTAAGAGCCTGGTTAAAGCATCCTGCTAACAACAAACTCCTGCTCAAAAGAGCTGACTTTGCTACAATGTGTTGTGGGGGAAAAATAAGTGCATAAAAACCAAAATTATTGCACAAAACAGGGCACTCTTTACTGCACCAAACTGCTCATTTACTTCAGTGATTAATTTGTTTTAGTGGTATTAGTCATTTACTTTGAAAAATGCCTTTGCACTAGGGAATCTGGTTGGAAGAACCACTGTGAAATGAATAAAGTGAAAGAAACAGAACGTGGCAGTGGAAATCCATTTCACAGAGGAAATTCAAATGAAGAGGCTATGACCCATCAGAAGGGATCCGACCAAATCTGCCAGAGTTAGCAGGTAATTTTTTAGATTTCCTTTACCTATTTCACATGTTTTCAAGCCATGCAGCTACTGTTTATACTGCAAGTACAATTTCTGAGCTATTCTTAGAGGTGTAGCTGACTTGACATTTTTGATGCCTTTGAGTCCAGCAGCTTGTTCACATGTGGTACAGATAAATGCAACTTGGTTTATTTTATTTTAATCTTAAACCCCATCTCAAACTCCTCCTTTTTCTCCCCCTTTTTCCTCCCTTCCTTCTCCTCCCCTTCTTTCCCTTCCCCTCCTTTCTTCCCACCTTTTCTTCTCCTTCCCCACTTCTTTTCCTTTCCCTGCCCTGCCCCACATCCTTTCTTTGGCAGTACAGATTTGCTGCTCACGTAAATGGGGAAGAGAATTTATTGTTAAAAGTCGAGCTACAGGTGGTTTGCCAAGTGTAGTAATGAAAGAAAGATTAGAAACTCCTTTAACTGGAACTGGAGGCTTTACCTGGACTTGGGCTGAGCTTTGCTTAAGCCCATCTGATGGTGCAGAGATGTTCGAATCCAGGCTGGAACTGCACTGCCCTCCTGCGTTCACAGCGGAAAAGGGAAAAGTTTTGTGAAACATCCTCGGGACAGAGCAAGCGCCTCGCTTAATGCCATGAATGAGAAACAAAAGAACAATTATTCCCGTGCCCGCCTACTTAGAAGAGCAGAGAACCGAATTTATTTTGGCTAATCAGAGCAGGTTCTGCTCTCAGGTCCACCCAGAACATACAGAAAAAGTGGATAGTTCAGACCATTTGGAGTGTTTTTTCCAACTATGCATTGCCTAACCATTGTAGAAGTTCTGCAGGATTCTCTGCTCTTACAGGCAGCCAGTTCAGGCTGCAGTGAAGTCTTGTGTAAAGACTTCAGCAGTTCTGAAGACCATCTTGTAGCTGATCAGATTCCAAAGCCATCACTGACAACACATCCAGCACTAAAAAGCTCCTAACACAGATGGAGGTTGCCCAATTTCCTATCATCTCCCCACAGGCTGGGTTAGGCAACTCATAAATTTCTGGACAGCCAAAAAGAAGGGCTCATGACACAGCCAGGATGTACAACACAAAGATGTGCACACAGCTGTGAGCTGCTGGAGCTGGCAACCACAGCCCACAGGGCTGAGCCAAGGCACTCCAGCAGCACTGGCTGTGCCAAGCACAGCTACAGGGGACAGCCCAGAGCCTGGCACATCAACTGCTGGGTGACACAGCGTGGGGGAACAAACGTGAAAATAATATTGATAGAAGAATCATTTATTGTCAGGTATTTCTGAACATGGAAGCTGGTAGTCAAAATAAACCACTGAGACTCAATCTTCATTTTATTGAACTACTGTACATCCAGATGAATTTGTTTGGAAATTGGCTGTTGGCTCAAATTCTACCCTGGATCAGGATCTATATTTCTAGTCTGCAGCTACTCTTGACAGTTATTCAGTTCTGGGGCTTTGAAGTTCAGAAGACAGAATTTCAGCATGCAAATATGGTCATTTAAAAAACCAAGTTATTACTACCCAAACCTGTGCCTGATCAATTAATAGCAAAACTGCATAACTGTTGTCTCCAGCATGCTCTGAATGTTGCCAGAGAAATGAACCAGTGGTTTGGAGAACTTGAGCAAAGCAGGAAATCTCCTTGCTGCTCATGTTACTTGGACAACAGCTGCTTGAGCATCTGCCTCAGCTTTCAGCTGTAGGATTTGGCTGCCAGGAAACAAGCTGGGTGACCTCAGTTTTGTAAAAATGCATGAGCATCACTAATGCTCAGTCTGCAGAGGCAGGTGACTCTCCAAGTAGAAATGCTCACAGTAATTGTGCTGACTTTTGGAAGTCACTGATTTGAAATGTTGCCTCTGAGACTTTACATCTGCAGTTTGTTTCAGAACTAGGACACTATTTTCAAGGCTGATGACTTAGGAGATGTCTGTTTTGTTTCAATAGACTTCCCAGAGGATTTTATCAGCTGAAATAACTTTTCCCCTTCTACTTAAAACACAGTTTGGGTATGTTAAGTCCCTGCACAAAGAGCATAAAATGTGTGTTAGTTCATTTTTACTTTTAGTTAACTCCTCCAGTGTCAACAAGAACTTTTCCTAGAGTTAACTACCTTGTACTGAAGAGTCAAGACCACCCATTTAAAGACCGGTTTCAGGCAACAGCAGCTTGCCCACAGCCCTTCCTCCCTTGTTGCAGAGGGAGCACAACTACAGGAACAATTCAGCAGGGGTAAGAAGAGTAAAACCCAGACTAAAACCCAGACTTGCATAGTGTCCTGGGTTGCTCACCAAGTCAGCATTGTGTCCCTGGGTGCTTCAGATGCTCAGCGTGTGCCTATCAACACTGCCTGCCGGCCTTCACCTGGAATTATACTGCACCACCTAAGTAAAGTGCCACTGTGTCACCAGCTCTCATAACCAACATCTCCAGGGCAAAGGCAGGCAGACAGTGAGTGAGGATGAGTAAATCCAAGAGGAGCTGTGTTTGTAATGCTGTTCCCCTTGTGCCTCACAGAAGATCTGTCTGTGAGCCACCATGCAAACACAGGTGTCATCCCAGCCTGTGTCTGTGGCTTGAAGGTGAATTCAACATGGTTCAACAGTGCAACAGCTGCTTTGTTAGCATTTTATATATTGTAAATTAAAGAAGCTTACTTCTCTCACTCCTTAGTGCCCCAGCCCACAGAGCAAGCAAGAATTTACCATATTGCTGTAAAAAGAAAAGGGAAGGCTCAGGAGTTCTCGTATTCTTAAGTTTCAAACTGATGGATTGAAAGCGGAGGAGGCAGTAAATGTGGTGAGGGTTTGGTGGCACAGGTTTGCTCATGTATAAACTGTGAAACTTCAGCATTTGCAAATGTCTACTTAAAGGCAACATTAAAGACAACAGACCTCTTTCGCTTTTGTGGCTTTGCTTACCAGCTACAATGTGCCATATCAGAGTGTGAGGGTTGGGAGGAGAGATCTGAAATTTAGCAGCTTAAAAAAAAAACAAAACCAAAAAAACCCAAAAAACCCCAAACGTTTTTAATCAGCTTGGGAGCTCAGTGGATTTGTGAAATCGTTTGGGATTAACAGGCTATTGATTGCTAATAAAACAATATTTAGCTTTGTCTGATGAACAGCAATGGAAAAAGGTGTGGGCACCTTGTCAAACAAGAGCCATTGAGGAGGGATGATGGGTTAAGTGTGGGGGTCTGAGTGGCAGCGTGGGTGCCCAGTCTTCAAGGAGAACTTGTCACTTGTTAGTGAGGCTGGTGAAAGGAAGGACGCCAGCGCCTGATGGCTGGGGTAGTATTGATGCAAGTTAGCTGACTAATCAGATTGAAAAAGTCCCATGGTATTTATGTCACTTTAATTTTCATCAAACAATTGGAGACGACAGCACTCTATTAAGAAGAGGTTGATCCAGAACTAAAGCTAAATAAATTAGGGTCTCAGTTTAATCAAATTATCCCTCTGCTGGCCTTGGATTAAGTGAGGGAGACAGCGTCAGTCTAGGCACTTTTCATTGGCTGGTTTATTTTTTTTTTTTAAAGAAGCTGGTACAAAGAATGGGAGATTTAACACACAGCTACTACTCATAATACCTCAAATAAGCACCTTTTAAAGAAGCAGGAATTAATATTTATCAGGAAAACTTGCAGTTTTACTGAAGGATATTTCCATTTTTATGTTAGGAGGAGTTTTTTTCAGCGAAATGAACTGAAAATGAGGCTAAAATTTGTCAACAAAAATCTAGTCTGAGAGAATCTGAAACAAGCTGGCAAGGAAATGGAAACACTAGCCTAGTACTACCTAATGATTTCTTGCTAGACTCATAATATTTTAGTTTACCTGCTTTAAGAATGCTTTGATTGCACATTTACATTTTGCTGTTGTTTACTTACATTTTTTGTGCAGGGTAAGAAATTCTCTTTCCTCCTTCCTATATTCTTTACACCTCTAGGTGTAAAAATCTTTGAGGTATCCAGATTGTCTCTGAGAAAATAGTTTTCCCAAGCTACCTTATATCTTCTCCTGCAAAGTTTTCACTAGAAGTTTACAGCAAGGGATAGTAACTGTCTTTTCAATAATAATACCATGAAAAAATCCTGTGTTTTATAGTTCCTCTACAAAGATTTAACTGAACTGTTGCAATAAATCTTTCAAGATCTTGAACACTTGAAATATTCCAAATTGTAAAAGTAACTCTGGTTTCCTAGACATACCCATGAAAGTAACATAGTACATGTACCTCTGCTGGAAGCAATGAACAGAATTCATCCCAGTTAACCACAAATTTTTTTTTTTTAAATGCAACGTGATGAATAAACACCTCCTTCCACCTTTTTTGCAAAAGTAAAAATAATTTCATGAGAAAAGCAGGGTAAACAGGTGTGGTATTGTGCCTGAGTCTACTTTCTGACTGCTTCTTTCTCTGACTTCTAACTTATTTTTGCTACCCATGATCATCAATGTTGTTCCTCATTCTTCTGAGGCAATCACAACTTAGGGAAAGTGAAGCTGAACAAACAAATACTTGTATTTTTGTTACATCTGTCAAAATGGAGGTAATGGGATCAGCTGTGATCTGGTGCACACTCAGGTAGATCATTTTCTGTTGGGTGTAATAGACATGAGAAGTATGACTGGGTTATGTTGGTCCCTATTCTCCCATAATCTAAAAAATTTCACAGTCTTTCTCTGCTTGCATTTCATTTCTGTTCTTATTAAGCCCTTGGAAATCCAGGCACTAGGCACTCGGTTCCTTACATAGCTATGCACTCATATCCTAATGCTCCTGTCGTTCCTGATTTCTAAATTTCAAGCTCCAACAATTTGATCCTTTCTTTTTTCTCTCATACTTCAAGATTCTATTCTTTGGTCAGTGCTGGTGGACATAACCTTGCAGAGGCTCATCCCTGCACAAGAAGGGTTTTTTTTTTTCTCCAGGTAACTCCCAAAGATTGCTAAATGCCTGACATCCACTCTTGTGACACTAAGCATCTTGCAGATACTACAAAAAGAAGTTAAGGGCCAAATAGTTGCTTTTGGGGGTTTGTTTTTAATGCACAGCCCTCACAGTTCTGCAAGTTTGACCTGAAAGCTGGTCAGAATCCCACCTGTCTTTGCTGGTTTTCTTACTGTGGATGAGTAAAGATCATATATTTTCATGGTAACGATGTGATCTAAGGTAAAGTTTCATTTTACCTCAAACAGGGATAGAATTTTTCTTGTAGTTTTTCTGCACAATCATTTACCCTAAGTTCAGGTATTTCTCCCTGTAGAAAACAGACATTTTCCCCACAGAAACACAGGTATTATGAGACAGAAAAGTCTGAGATGCTTACAGCTGCTATCTCTGTGAATGATGGTTTATCCTCAACATGATTATGAATTCTTTTATCTGCATTTACCCTTTGGGCATAAACAGTCAATGTAACTCTGAAGACCAGCGATTTTCTAAGTATCTAATTATTTTTGTAACACTACCTGTTTGGAGAGATCTCAGTTGGATTCCAGTGACCTGTACCACCTGAAACAATCCCATTTTCCTCAAGCTGCTCCACAATGCACATTTTATGGAGGCATTTCTGTAGAGGTGTAAGTGTGTGTGTGTTTGTGTGTGTGTGTGTGTAACATACTGAGTCCCACACTTTGTAATATAACCCTAACCCTAGTTCCAGGGTGAATTTTTGTTGAAAACTAAACAACAACAACAAACCCAAATCCCCCAAGTAAATAACACCCCTTTCCTGCCATCCACCCTCCCCCCCAGAAAGAAACCCCAAAACCAAAAATCCAACAACCCAAAACCTGCCCCTGCCCAGATAAAAGTTTTGTTTTGCAGCCCATACTTCCCTTTGGCAGCCCTTTCCAGCCCCACTTCAGCTCCAGATCTAGGCTTACCTTCTGTCTCAAGCTTAAGCCTAACCCTGCTCTGAGGGTGAGCCCTACAAAGGGTTTGCTGGGCTTTGCCCAGATAAAAAATACCTCAGTCAGTTATCTTAATATACTAAGGGCAATGTGGTCACCATTTTATGAAACCTTTAAATTAACTGAGCATTTAAATTCAGAATAGCAATTCTGCTTTCAATACTACTAACTTTTCCTTTTGACTACAGTTCATTCCCTCTGCATACAAACTGGCACTCACACTTTCTGATTTATACTTCATTTAAATCTTTCCAAGCTTTTATTATTTTAACAGAGTCTAAATTCATCCTTTGGCTGTGAGGGCAACAAAGGGTTAAGAGCTCACTGTCATGACTGATGTTTTACTTGCAGGGATACCATTCTGCAAAAGGTGAGGTTTTTGCAGCTCCTTCTGTTGCACCTAAGGCCTCTGGAGCTGTGCTTTTCATTGCTGTGTGACATGGGGAAGTGACAGTTTTGTGAGAACCTGTTTATCTTACACATCTTAAAGGCTCAATGAAAAAGCCACTATCTGTTTTCAGACTGCTGGCTAGGGAAATTTTCCATCATTAAATCAATAAAAACGCAACAAGGTGAGGTGGGAGGACTGAATGTAAGTGTATTTGCTTTTGGGAGTGTCATTCTTGGCACTTACATGTAGCAGGCTAGCTTTAGTATCCAAGGAGTGTAAAGCAAAATTTCAGAGAGTTTGGACTTTCTAGATAGAAAATGCTTTTGAAAAATTGTCTTCATTTTGGGTTTCATGGTTGTGTGCTGTTGTCTGCTCAATTGGTGACCTTGAGTGGTTAAAATTTAAAAAATACAACTCTGACTACACAACTAAGAAGTAATTTGGTTTGTTAATATGAATTTTTAAAAATCTGCTCTTTTTATTTTCTAATATATTTTACACCACAGGGTAAAGTCATACCATTTAATAATAGTTCGTTAAAAAATATTTTTTCCCTACATAATTTCTATTAACATATTTCTTTGGTTTTGAATTATGACAAGCAGCGGGGCCACAAAAAGTGACTCAGGTAGAGAATAAAGTTACACATGCCTGGAAATCCAGATGAAACAAAGCGCACATGTGATATATTGATACCATATTTTGTGTCTGAACACCCTCCAACAGTCTCCCCAGTGTTGTGTTTCCAGAACTGGAAAAAAGTTTGAAATGCAGTAAAAAAACCAGCAAATATTTGAAGTTTCTTCCCCTTGGCCCAGATTATGAAATAGCAATCCATTACATTGTAAATTTTCCTGTACCATGCAAATCCCCTTACAAGGATTAGGAGATTGTAACAAAGATTATCATATTTCAAGTGGTACCAGTGTAAATTATATATTTCTGCTGCAGATTTCATATAGTCCTCACCCAACACATTACATACAGAGACCCAAACGAACAGGTGCTTTACATTTATTGAGAATCTTAATTCACGCAGCAATAAAAAAGAAGGCTCGATTACAAGGCTGTGCAGCACATTCAGCCTGTGCTCTCTGAGGGGACTCAACAATAGCTGAGGGTGTGCAATGGAGCAAAGACTATGCAATCTGTGACCCCTCGCCCCTCGGGGGCGGGAGAGGGGGAGAATTTCAGTAAAACACAAAGAAGCTGCTGTTTCTGCTTTTGCTGCTATCAGCCTGGGTGCTGCTGGCAGAGCAGCGCCCGGTAAATCTATTTCTGCTCCTAACTGCTTGAGCAAGAGTAGAGGGAAACTGTGTTTTATCATTCTGCATCACTTCTGTCTCCTTCGGGGGATCAGGTCCTACCTAGGGGGCATAAGGTAGAAGCATCGGACTCTGAGGTTTTTCCGACCCCGTCGCTTCTGTGACTCTGCGGTTCTGTCGGTCGCTAAACTTTATTTAAAATCTGACATTTAAAAGCGCGTGCCGTTTCCTTTAGCCGTCCCATCGCAGCCGCGCCGTTTGCGAGACACAAAAAGCCGGGAGCCTGCCAAGCGCGGACCGCGGGATCCCTGCTCCGCGCTGGAACACGGACCACCCTCCCGTGCGGGGGGATGGCCGGGGGACTGTCCCTCTGTCCCTCTATCCCTCTGTCCCGCTGTCCCGCTGTCCCACTATCCCTCTGTCCCGCTGTCCCGCTATCCCTCTGTCCCGCTGTCCCGCTGTCCCGCTGTCCCACTATCCCTCCGTCCCTCTGTCCNAGGAGGAAGGCGCTGCCGCGGCCCAGCAGACCCGCTGCCTCTTCTGCGACAGGTAGGGGGGCGCGGGGCGCGCTCGTTGGCCGCGGGGCCCCGTGAGGAGCGCGCTGCGCTGGGTGCGCCCGGGCTCGGCCCGTGGCTGGGAGATCCTGAATGCCGACTTTGTAGCCTCGCTCGGCAGCTCGTTGATCCCAGGCACGGCCTCTGTGGAGCCAAAAGTGTGTTAGATTCAGACTGTGACAGATTCAGACGTGGTAATCCCCTTCCCTCGTGCTGGAGCAGCGTAGGGGCTCTTCTCTTTTTCTTTCTCATCTTTTCCCCATCGCCACTATCGAGATAAGGCTTTTTATTTCTATGCAGCAGATCAAACTGC
>VXAX01004541.1:407203-440786 GCA_013399835.1 Leptocoma aspasia | reverse complement strand
CCCCCCCCCCCCCCACCTTGTGCTGCTGTGGTTTTTGGAGCTGAGGTTTAACGCAGGCTTTGCTCTCTGGGAGTGTTTGGAAGTTAACAGGATCTGTGGTTTTGTCAAACAAAGTTTTTGTGTTCATTGGCTTTTGTTTCAAAATGTTTGACAAATAAGGTAAAAGCTTTGTGAGGTATGTAAGCCAATGCTTGGTCATCCTTTCTCAAAGGCAGGAAATGTCTTCTGAATTGCCCAGGAAGTCAGAACAGAGCATATAGCACTCATAAATCAGAACTTAATGTGTCAATATTGCATATTTAATAGTTTGTTATTTACAGGTTGTTTAGTTCTGCTGAAGCTGTGTTCTCCCACTGCAAAACAGAGCATCAGTTTGATGTTGGTGATGTGATCCAGAAACACGGTAAGTTTTTTTCATTACTTGTCATTTCCTTTTGTTTGTGAGTATCTCATTTAAAATAAATTGCAAATAATAATTTGTTTCTAACCAATCTCCTGGTTCGCAGCGGAAGCTTCCAAGACTGAATAAGATGAGATATTGTAGAAAAATGCTTACACATTTTCTTTATGCTGGCTGCTTCCTGCATGCTTTTTCTACCAGTAAAGCTCTCAGCCAGTGACAAAAGTGAGATTGATCTCTGCTGGCTTGTGCTGATTCCTCACTGCCTACTTGATTGACCTGAGCCAGCCACTATGTGATTAATCTGATCTGATCTGATCTGCTGGGAGCTCTTGCCTGACCAGTGATGCTGTTGTTGGGCTCAGTATTTAGCAGAGCCCCATGGCTTGTGTCCTTCAGGTGATGACAGGAACCCTCCCGTGTCTGTTAAATTCTTTTTAGTCGAGTTTAAGGTTGGCTATCACTAGAAACTGTCATTATATACTATATATTATATATCATATATTGTAAGATCTAGTCTGGTCTGTTTACTGTCTAAAATCCAAGAAAAAGTATTTTGGGTTTATTTTTGCTGTTCCTGGGGAGAGAACACAGTGAAGCTACTAGTATTTTTGCCAAGGTGGCAATTTTAAATCAATATTGGTAGGTATTCTTGGTGAGTAGCATCAGTTTACATTCTTTTAAGCAGAAAGCTAAGAATATGAGCAGGGGAGCACAAGAGCCTAAAATGTTAGCAAGGTAGCTGGTAGGAGGTGAGAGTGGCTGTCCTGGTGTACTTGCTTGCCAAATGAATGAAATCCCTGTTGATAGTTCCCATCTGGATGTGTTCCATTCTTAGTTTGTGACAAATGTATTTGCCCTGAGGGTGATGACTTCCTGGGTTAGTCCTAAGGAGAAGAAAAACAGAGATGGCAAATTTAAGATGAGAAGACTGCTCTAGATAGTGATATACACCCAAGGGGAAGTTTGAAACAATTACCAATTGAACAGGTAATTAGTATTCACATAACTGTAGAACATGTGGCTTTTTCTGTAATGCAAATGCTCTCTCCTTTTTTTTTTTTCCTCTCAGGACTGGATTTTTATGGATACATTAAACTAATAAACTTTGTCAGATTAAAGGTAGGTGTGCCACATACTACTTCTGTGTTCTGACTCTGGAGAATAGTGCTGTGCTTTAAGTTTGCCCATTTCTAATAATTGTGTGAGATTTTGTATTGAAGTTTTAGACAAAGAAATCGGGGGAATTAAAGTAGCTGTTCATTGGTTTATCTAGATATGAGGCTGTTTTAATTTTAAATATGTTTAATTAATGTGAAGGTTTGTTTTCAGAAGGGGATGTTGAGATTTGCTCAAAGCCTCCATGCTGTGTAGTATCATCTTGTTTTATTAGGTTTTTTTGGGCCTTTGATTCTGCTGTCTCACTTCAGAAATGGGTTCACTTCTCAAGAACTGAAGTTTCTCAGTCCTTGCATGTGTGTTGGTGTAAAAGCCTTCCCTGAGCTGGCCAGACCCCTACTTAGTAAGGACAATACCTGATCCCTTAAGTTACAGAACTTAAAACTCTGGTAATATACCTGAGTGAGGAAAGCTAATGGGAACCTACAGTTTTAAGATAGGCTTTCATATATTTTGTGTGTCTTGTGGCTTTGTTCCTTAATTCCCTAAAAGTTTAGGTTAAAACTCAACACCATCTTACCTTATTAAGTATTTTTTACTTCACTCTTCAAGTGAAGAGTGACTTTCAATCCTCAAGTAGTTATTTAATGCCTAACTATGTAAACACAGAAAGGCAAACACTGAAGTCCAAAACTGACTTCTCTTTTCCTAACCAAGTATTAACTGGATGCAAACAGAAGACTGTACAGTGTTTCTGACTTTTGTCCCTCCAGCACTGTTCATGTAAGAACACCTGACAGGATTAGCATCTTGGATTTATTGATTAGCCAAACAGCTGAGTGAACTTGGTTCCTGAGAGCAGTGCAATCCTGCAAATACCCTTCAATATCTGTCTGTATCTGTATCTAATGCTGTGCATTACTGCTTGCACTGAATTCCTTGATCCTGGGGCTGCCTGGGCTTTCTCAGCCTTTGCTACAAAGCTCTTTCAATAATACCCTGCACATTTTACTGTGTGAGAGAACACATCTTTGCCTTGTTTTTTTTGAATGAAATTGAAGAGCTGGTGTTTTCAAAGAAACTTACATGTTCTTCCCCTGTCTAGAAACCAACTGGAGCATATTTGAGTTCTCTCAGCAGCCCACTGCCTTGGGAAGGAGAGGAATATTTGAAACCAGAACTGGAAGATGATCTCCTGCTTCAGTTTGGTAAATAACTGCTTCAGTATGACTCCTGCTTTGTGGGGTAGATGTGGTATTGTCAGAGTTCATGACATGTGAAACATTGTCACTGTTACTCGATTTATGTATCTGAGAAAGTCCATGTACTAATTATATCTAAACCAAATACCTCTTCTAGAAGTAATCAAACACTGGTATTTAAGGAAGCCTGCATTCTGGATTTATTTGCCTTAATTTAGAGCTTGCTTCTAGCATATTTGCTTTTTCTGCCTTGTCTTGTGTTCTGTAGTTAGCCATGTCAAATTCAGTCATGCCTTTTGTAAAACAGCCAGCTTGTACAAAGCCTCCAAAGACAGAAATAGCATGAAATGTTTATGATCTGCTGTGAAGCCATACATGATTAGTAGGTATTCTTTTTCCTCCCTGTTTCATCAGACATAGAAGATCTCTGTGAACCTGTGAAAGTTTTGCCTTCTAATGGTTTAAGTGATACCATGGTGCTCCTTGAACGATTAAAACATGCAGAACACAGAGCCAGAGCTGCAGAAACAGCCTTGGCTAGAGCACAGGATGATCTTCAGAAAATGAAGTAAGTGGCTGAAGTTTTGGGGTGTTTTTATTTGATGTGTTTTAGATGAGATGTTCACCAGACCAATAGAAATTGAAAGAAGTAGTAGAATGTAACTATGGAATAAACCTGGGGGTGGGACTGTAGGTTTGACTTGCCTGTTGTAGATGGTTAGTAAATGGGTTGTAGGTGGTTAGTAAAAACTGCACAGAAACCTACACAGATTGAAAGAGCAAAGTATGCTCAGGAAAGCTAAGCAAGCACATCACTCAGAAAGAGGTATTTTCCTTCAGACTACTCTTTGTTTTTGAGACACCTTTCTGTTAGTCCTTTAGATAGGAATTTAAACACTGAGGATGCATGCACTGGAGAAGAGAGAGACTGGCAAATTAAATACAGGACTCCAGAGATGTTCAGAGCTGGCTTCAAACAGTAGTTGTTAGTGGAGTTCAGTTACAGTTTGGAGAAACTCTCAGTGAAATTAATAAATCAACTTTTTTCAGCTACTTTTGTTTTCAGTATCAGATGAAGGTAGTAAGAATATAGAGTCAGGACATCCCTGTAGCTACTTCTAAATCCTGAGGGTCTGCAAAATACGGATTGGTGATGTTCATGGATAACACAGAAATATAAATTTTATTTAAATCCTCACAAACATGTCATTTCAAGATGACAGTGACTGGGCACTGAGGAACTGAATTTATATTTAAGAGACTTGGAAAAATAATTCATGTTCTTTTGTGTGAGAAATTAATCAGCAAAAATCCTGGTGTTGTAAAATACATTTGAGGGTTCGTTGTACATTTTGACAGTACACACTTGGTGCTACAGGTAACTAAGTGCACCAAAACATATTAATGTATTCAAATCCTCTCAGCTGTGAACAGTTATTTATGTCAAAAAAGATCAGTTTTGTCTTCAGGTGAGTTTGAATTTTGTAAATTGTGCTTTACAGCACACAGTGCTTTTCTAGTATCTGTCTACATTATGCATTAATTGATCATAAACAGCAAGAATGAAAGAAATTTGTCATGCAGTTGTTGTGGTTCAAAAACTTGGGGGTATTTTCTGTGTGTCTTTTTGCCTTCTTTGTGTTCCATACATTTTCATTCAAAAGAAAAAAAACAAAAAAAAATTTTTAGATCATCAGTAGCAATTTCTTTTGAGCTCTCTAAACTTCAGTGAGGCTTAGGGATTTTTTTTTTAATGTTAGTATGTCAAGTTATCTGCTCTTGTAAGAGGGAGCCTTTAAATTTTCTTTCTCAATGCGTCTTCAATTCAGCTGACAGCAAAAATAGCCAGGTGTAGATCTGATGAAGCAGCACAGTTTTAAATCAGGACAGATGGACAGGTGAGGCAGCTGCATTGTAGTAATCTAAATTCAGTTGTTTGTGCTGGAGGTTATTCCACAGAATATCATCTGCTCCCTTTCAGGTAAACCTATGTGAAATAAAGACAGTAACATTTCTATGAATCAGAGTGCCTCTAGCACTAGATGTAACTCAGAGATTTAAGAGCACAGCTTGTCTATGCTGAGTTTTTTAATCTATCACTTCTTTAGAGGTGATGGCTTTTGTTTTTACTTATCTTTTTGCTTAATTAAGAAGACAGCAGGCCAGCTCTGTCTTTGGAGTTTCTTTGGTGCTTGTGTTGCATGCAGACATTAGAAGAACTATTGGCTTAAATAATTTTAAATTAAATCATTTAAATCTCACACAGTGCTAATTATACTTAATTGTCTGTCATAGAATCCATTTTATGAAAGTTTAAAATTGTATCATGTAGATATTTGTATAAAAGTAAAGACAATGCACAGTACTATGGTAAAGAGCAATATTAAAAATAAGATCCAGACTGTTTCTGTGTAAGCAAATATAGGAAGTTTCTGAAACTGACAAAATTTCAATACAAAATCCCTTACCATTTTTTCTTCCCCATCCGAACTAGCTGAGTAGGGAAGTACTTGAAATGTCAGGAGTGAAATTGTATTTTTGGTCTTGTTGTTCTGTAAGAAGGGTATTGGTAATGAGATTATTACAGTTTCTATATGTGAAGTTCTCCTTTAAGAAAATATGATTGCTGTTAAAGGTGGGTGTCAGTGCCTTTGGAGTGCTCTAGGCTGCAGCTTTTGCTGCTGTTGGGCTGCAGACCTCGGAGGAATATTGTCTGGCTGAAGTGTGTTTGCTTTTTCACTTCATTGTAGGTGGAGTGTGATCTGCTTGTTATTAAAGTCTAATAGTGTTTTCATTATAAACCCTTTGATTTGTATATTTTTGTCATCAAATCTGCTTTGAGGAATGAGAACACGGAATCACAGAATGGCTGAGTTGGAAGGGACCTTAAAACTCATCCAGTTCCAAACCTCCTGGACAGGAACACCTCCCAGTTGCTCTGAGCTCCATCCAGCCTGGCCTTGGACACTTCCAGGGATAGGGCATCCACAGCTTCTCTGGGCAGCCTGTGCCAGGGCCCCACTGCCCTCACAGTAAAAAATTTCTTCCTAATATCCAGTCTAAACCTACTGTCTTTTGAGTTTAAAAGCCATTTGTCCCTGTCCGAAGTCCCTCTCCATATTTCTTGTCGCCCTTTTGGCTCCTAAGGGGCACAGTGGAGTCACCCTGGATGCTTCTTTTCTCCAGGCTGAGCAATCCCAGCTCTCTCAGCCTTTCTTTGTGTTGCAGGAATGCAAGACCAGGGAGGAGGGAAAATAAGCAGCATGAAATTAAAGTAATAAGTTGAATTTTAAGCTCTGTTTTCTTTTCACTCAAATGCCTCAGTTTTAAAATGCTTTCTCCTCCCTTCCAGTAGTCACCCAGTGTTGTGTGGATGCAGTCCTTGTGCTCCTTGTATTGAGTCCATATCTGCATTACACAGCCTGAAACACCTTGACACTGCAGTGCAAAAGTGCAAAATAGATAATTCTGCCTTAAAAATAGAAACTACCCCCAATATTTCACTGCTGCTAGTTGCTTGCTGTAAGCAGGAAGCTGGGCTTGCAGGAGGGTGCTGGAGGGAGTGCAGCAGCCCCGAGGAGCCTGCAGAGGGAGGATGTGCACACCTAAAGCTGCTCCCATTGTTGCCCAGCCCCTGGATTCCTTCCTTCTCCCAAGCCCTTTCTCCCCCCTACCCAGCCTCCTTTTCATAAACACGTCTCAGGGGTATGTTTCAAATTGATTACAGACAATTTGCTCAGGATTTTGTGATGAACACAGATGTCAGGAGCAGCTCGTCATCCAGCGCCATTGCAGACCTTCAGGAGGATGAGGATGGCGTTTACTTCAGCTCCTATGGGCATCATGGGATACATGAGGAGATGCTAAAGGTTAGAAAGTCATCACCACTGCATCTTAGTAGGACTAAAGAGGAGAGGTGGAATGAAGTGGGCTGTGTGCCTGTAAATATACTGCAGAGCAGCTGCATTTTTAACCCATTCTGTTCAGGAGAGGTTTTTAGGCGGTAGTTGGGCTGGGAGATAATTTCTCAGTTTTATTTCCTTTGTATGAGTTCTGTTTACGGGAAGCATTAGGAACATAAAATCATTTACAGTTCTGCTTGATAGCACAATACCTGTACCACTGCCCTACCTTGCCAAAAACAGCTTTTTCCTGCTTGTTTAAAACATGAAAGAGAAAACAGTACAGACAGTGAATATTTTTCTTTCGTTTTGCATTTTCCTCATAACTGAAATTTGTTTGGCAAGACCATTTTTCAGATATTGTGGTTTTCTCTTGCACTGGGTAAACAGAAATTATTACTTGTGCATGGTTCAGTGTATTGATAACATGACATTGAACAGCTGGAGCAGTATGCTCCTTTCATATGCTAAAGATTAAAAAAAGAATGGATGCTTAAAACTTCTCAAATGCAAACCTATGTACACCCTTTTAACTTTAAAATAAGAAAAAACAAGCACAAAGCCCAGCAGCTTAAAATTATCTTGTAAATTAAAATGCCTTGACACTTCTTTTCAGAGAAAATGTCATAGTTGTGAGAGTTACAAGCAGTTTTATAATTTTGAGGCATAAATAAATAAAATTCCTGTCTAAAGTCAAGGCAGAATACAGAATTGTGAAGTGACTTTGTGCCTGCAGCTGGCATATAAAGCTTTCAGCTTTGTAAATCATTTAGTGGCCCAAATGCAGAAATACACATGAATCTGTGTTAAGAGTAGTATGACTGTGAGGTTATTATTAAGAGGAAGAGATTTTACAGAAGCACAGACATGGCTACAGAAAAAGAATGTTTTCTGAAATGTGTAATCTGTAGAAATACAACTGAAATGTAACTTGAAGATAAATAAAAATGATAGGTGTTTGGTTTTGCAGCTGTATAAAGCTGTCATTTGAGATAATGTAGGCTATAGTATGAGGAAGCCTTTCTGTCAGCTAATAAAATTTACAATAAATCTGCATCTGTGCACAATGAGATTGGTACAAAGTCGTATTTTACTGATCAGAGGGTATGTTCGTCAGAATGCTTTTAAGAAGACTTTTGACTTTCCAACACATAGGAAGACAATTGTTTTTATTGTGTGCACATTGAAATTTTTTCTTTATGCTAGGTGTTCACTTTGATTTTTTTCCTGTTTACCTTATTTACATAAATATAGTGGCTTACTACATGAACATTTTTAAGAAAACAGTCTTGCTGTCTGATTTGTAAGCCCATTTCTGAAACTGTTCAGTCTTGAAACTTTATTTTTCCTTAAGTCTAGTAGTGGTAAGACAAAGTTTCAATTTGGGGTTTTTTCCTGCAAATACTTCAGAGGTGAAGCAAGAATATTATTGCTTCACACTTGCCAAGTCACTGGTGTTACCTTTGCTCTACCTTTTTGCTTGAGAATTTCTTGGGTGTCATCTTAATAATTTTTTTTACCATTTTACTTAAACCAAGAAAGCATTACATGGAAAAGTCGAGTGGGAAAAGGGGATTGGTGAGCAGAGACCCAAAGTGGCTGTGGATACAGCTGCACTGGGTTAGGGCAGTGCTGAAGCAATGTGAGGGGCAGGATGCAAGGCTGAAAGCTTTCCAGCTGGCTGCTTTCTCAATTGATTATTCATTTTTAAACTTCCTTGGTCCTTCCAAATCTTATTATATACTGCAGTAGAGGTGAAGCACTGAAAATAGTTGCTCTGAACATCATAGCAAAACAATATGGTTTTGAAGGGTCATGGTTTCTGTTACTAATGTTAATTATGTGGCATTTTAAAGCAGAATTTTCTAAAATAAACCCCAGCTGCTTCTTTGGGTTGTGTGTGTTATAGTACTTTTACGTAAAGCTGGATTTTAGGTCTTTCAAGCCTCAAAATAATTTTTTGTCTCCAAAATTTTTATTATCATAAAAATGTTCCCAGTCACTGTTTTTGATCTTGTTCTGTTATTAAAATAGACTTTGTTCTTTCTCACTGTAGAAAATTTCTGTTTCTCTGTTGTTTCTAGAAATTCTTGACTTGTTGTAGTAGAAAAATCCCCTAGATTTGGTAAAAGTACTGGAATTTTATACTTCAGCATTATTTGCACTAGACAAAAAATTGCTGAATTTTTTTTTAATTTGTCTGTAACACTTGAACTGCAACAGCAACTCTGAAACCTATACTTGGCTGTCAATTTGTGTACCTGCTGATGCATGCTAAGAGAATCAATGTTTTAATAGATTACCTTGCTGGTAAACCAAGCTATGCTGTGGGATTTATATACTAAGATACTATATATGTTTTGTTCTAGGCTTGAAAATATTCCAGCTTCTCTGGCCCTGTTGTATTTCAGTCAAATTGATTTACTGTGTTGGACTTTCATCAAATGGGCTGTACAGCTTTAACTGCTAGCTTGTCATCAGGATTGCAAATTTGCAGCTTGTTTAGAAATAAAGTTAATTTGATGCATAACTTTTTTTGTTTAAACAGAAATCTCTATGTCACAAGGATATCAGAGAACAAAATGATACAAAACATTTTATGAGCTTGTGCTTCAAATTTTCACCATTGTATAGAAGGTTTCTATTTAAGTTGGTGTAATATTGCCACTCCATTACTGCTGTTCCTGGTTAGGGATGAACAGGTATTAAGAACTTTGAAACATTCAAAAGAAAAGGCAGAATCAAGAAACCAGAAAATAATTTCTTATTTTTCCTCCAGTTGAGGCAACTGGCTTCATTTGCCACAGTAAATTCTGCAATATTACCATACAGGACTGCGTTGATTGCAGGGCCCATGTAAGTACAGTATGTGCAAAGCATCCTTAGGCTAAGTTGAAAAGCTGTTCAGTATTTTTAAATTCTATGCTGTACCTAAGTAGAAAAAGTGAACCCTCTTTGTTCTTTGACTGATAGGATAAAGTCCGTACAGAGAGCTATCGAGACTTCATCTATCAAAACCCACATATCTTCAAGGACAAGGTGGGTAAAACCACTCAGAAGATACAGTAATTTCTGTGGTTTATTGTCTCAAATGGTGGAAAACCTGCAGGTTAGCTACTGTGTAGCTCTGGGGATGGCGAGTCCCAGTGCCAGGATTTGATTTAATGTGCTCTGGCTTTATTAGGTGATGGAGAGCTGTTGAGCTGCTGGAGGGTGCAGCGTGCTGATAAGAGCAGTGGTGATCTCTGTTGTCATTGTGCTGTGTGCCATAGTGGGGGGCTCGTTAATTATCTTGGCAGGGGGAAGTTGAGCCTCTCTTGTCCAGGACATTAGGTGGAATCTCTCTGAGGGCTCTTTACAGCATTAAGTGAATTTCTGTGTATGCCTCATACAGTAAAAACGTCTTGGAAGCCCTGTGTAATTAGAGCTGGGAAAGAGTTCATTTGGAGCTGATGTTTTTTGAAGTAGTGCTGTTTTGTGTCTCCAGACTGGGTGGTTATTATTAAAAGGCTTGGAACTGTGACCTAGCACTTCATTAGCAGTGAGGAGGGATTTCATTGATAGGATCTTACAGTGGTCGTGACCCCTGTACAGTAATAATCCTCTTCTTGTCTTTTGTATTTCTGCTGGCTGTTTCTGATGAGCTTGTTGTGTTCTGAGCTTATAGAACCATAGGATGCTTTGGGTTGGAAGGGGCCTGCAGGATCATCCAGTTCCAGCCCTTCTGCCCTGGGCAGGGACACCTTCCACTAGACCAGGCTGCTCAGAGCCCCATCCAGCCTGGCCTTGAATGTTTTTATTCAGGGATGGGGCATTCACACCTTCTCTAGACAATCTGTGCTGGGAAGAATTACTTCCTAGTATCCTATCTAAGCCTACTCTTTTTCATTTAAATCCATTCCCCCCTGTTCTGTCACTCCAGGCCCTCATGGAGTCTCTCTTCATCTTTCTTTTAGGTTCTTTTCAGTTACTCCAAAGGTCACTCCAAAGCTTTCTCTTTTCCAGGCTGAACAATCCCAATTCTCTCAGCCTTTCTTTGTAGGAGAGGTGAGAGGGATACAGTCCTGTCTTTGCAGAAAGTATTTCAGTGTTTGATAATGCCTATTCTTTGTATGTCTTACCTCAGTTTTCAATTGGCAAGTACAGCAGAAAAAAATAGGAAATAGTTTTCTTCCCTTTTTTGCCTCAGTTCATGTCGCAAGCCTGTTTCTACTGAACATTTCCAAACTCTTTGATTATAGTGAGAGAACAAGCAAAAGTGTTGTAGAATTATGCTGCCAGGTGAGTGCATAGGTGGGCAGCTCATCTAACAAAGCAGAAAGATCAATAAAAGGAAAGAAAACTTTCCCAAGAGAAGTTTAGTTTCACAGATGCCCCTAAAACTGATAACCACAGGTTTTCACAGGGTAAGACTGATCTGAAGTTACACAAAATGTGAGGCCTTGTGGAACAGTAATTTTTCATGATTGATAGTGTTTCTCCTGTGCTGTATGGACACGCTGGGAACATTCAGAACAAAAGGTGGAGTCAACCTTGCTTCAGCCCCAGGAGTAGATACACATGCTCAGGAAACAGCTTAGGCAGTGTGTGTGCTTACTCTGCTGTAAAAGCATTCAGCTTCTCTCAAGAAAAACTCAAGTATCACAACAGCTACAAACTGATTTCTGAACATGGTTTTTGCAGCAGTTTTTTGATCAAGGTTACCTCAAATTCTTGGTGTATCCAAACCCATCATGATGTGTTGAGGTTGAACTGAGAGAATCTCAATTGCTTTCAGTTCCCAATATCCCCATCTGTGTGACCAGTGCCTTGCTTAACTTGTGTGTCTGGCCAAATGATGTAGCTTTCTCTTGGTACACTGTTATGGAGAATAAATGGAGTTTTCTGCAGAAATCTGGCTTTGAGGTGACATCTGTTTCAGACTCCTGCTGAAGGAGCTGTGCTGAAGGAGCTGTGTAGGATACTTTACTTAACTTAATGTATCATATAATGCTTTCAGAACCATACTAATGAGTGAAAATTCCAAAGGCTGTTTTCCCTTAGATTTTAATTACAATTAAAAAAAAAAATCGAAGTCTGGTACTGTATTTCCTAGAACTCCCTTATGGTATTCCTCCCTGCAGAATACATAGTGATGCTTGTTTGTTTTTTCTGAATGGACAATTGTGAGGTAGTTTGGGAGGAGCTTGTTCAAAGAGCTGAATATTTATACTCACTTTTGATGCAAGTCTGCATCCTAACCTTTAGGATACTAAAGAGGTGTGATTGAATGATGGTAGATGATAACAGAGTATCTAGATTGGTTTATTATACACATTTTATTCAGAACCAGCCCATTTGTTTTGTCACGGCTTTCAAAATAAATGATTGAAATTTGAATGAGTCGTGCTTGCTGCCTTTGTTTTCAACCTGTCACATGTATTTGAGATGAGAATGGGGCAATTCAGATTACTTGGCAGGAGTAATGAAGGTGGCTGTACTCAGTAAAAGGAAGTGTGGTTCATTTTACAATGAGAGTATTTTTGGGTGGAAAAATAATTTAGTAAAGCACTGTTGCCGTGCTTAGTTTTTGTTGTAAGACTGAAATCTGAAGCAAGCATCAGTGCCATATTCAGAGAATAAAATGGGCTTTTAAACCACTCTCCTGCTAAGACTTCATTGATAAAATGAATTTAATTGGCCAAAGTCCCTGGCCTTTTGTTTTTCTGAGTTTAAAGTAATTTTTTCTGTCACTGAAAGTAGAATATCAGTTTTGCTTAGATATCCTAAGGAGGATGTGAAGCTGCAGTGTGTTGTGGTGTAGTGAAATCACGGGTCCAGCTGCTCCAGGTCTTTGGTGAGAGGCCATATGTGATCACTGCAAGAGTGTGTAGGCTGTAGACCCTTGTCCTTAGGCTAATTGATGATCACTCTGCTTGTCTTTCCCTTCCTCACACGTATTTCAGCTTGTATATTTTCTCTCCAGTGCCTCTTTTCCATCCCATCCCCTGCCTAAGGCTTAGATGAGTTCCATCTGGGTTTTTAAGTGACCAGGGCAGCTGTCCAAAGTGGTGTCTGTTTTGATTTTTTTCCAGTTTGTGGTGATTGCTCTCTTTCATGTAACTGTACATCAGGATGGTTCTTTCACAGTGGTTTATCTTTGGCTGTGACTCCCAGATGTCATGGCTCAGTGATTTCGTTAACTACCATAGGTGAAATGTTAGAATAGGTGATGTTGGAGGGTGTGAGATTTCAGCAGCTGCAGGAATATTGATTTTTATTTTCTGTTCCTGTCTCCAGAAGATTCAGGTTAGGGATTTCTGTAGCCATAACATGCTCTCATGTAACTTCTGAGTTGTAGAGTTGACTCTTTTTGAAACATAGCTGCAAAAGAGTTGCAGGTGGAACAAGTAACTCTATCCACAGCTTCCTTTCCCTCTACACAAGCTGCTGTAAAAGGTCATAAGACTGATGGTTTTTAGTCTGTTTGCAGGTTTTTAGTGGCTCTACTGAGACAGGTGGCAGTCAATTCTTCAGTCACTGCTTCCCAGCCCACCACAGCAGCAGCTCCATTGTGCTGTACTGCTAAGGATGCACAGCTGCTTTTATTCGTGCTGGCTTCAGGATCATTGTTCTGGATCCAGCATCAGAATGTATAGAATTGTATACAAGGAAGGCAGGCAGACCTGAGGTACAGAGCTGCAAGTATTCCAGTATTTTCTTTGCTGCTCTTTGTCGGGTGAAATGCAAGGTTTTGTTGTGCCAAAGCAAAACTGATCAGTAGCTGATAAGCTGGAAAGTGTATCAGCAGCAGGGTGCATTATTGCCTTGAAATATTTTGTAAAATGGGGTTATAGTTTGTAAATATGGGATTGATTAGTGAGGGATTTGATGCTTTCTTTGGAAAAATGTTTAATGTAATGAAATGAAATGAAAGCTGTGAGGGCAGGTTTTACAGCACTCTGTGCTGTGAGGAGAAGGGACAGTGAAATCAGTTTTCCTTTCTAATAAACTCTTGCTATGACTTGTAATTCTGACTCAGCGTGCTTGTCAACTTAAGTTGTAAGTTGTACTTTTATGTTTAGGTTCTTGCTGTTGTTTCCCATGTGATTGGGTTAATCTGCAGCTGGAATTAGTGGGCTTCACTGTCTGCCTGGAAAAGGTGGTGGAGTGGGGAGTTAGAACTGCAGTTTGACTTGGGTATCTCTGCATGTAACAGTAAGACTTTGTGCCTTCTGTTGGAGTATGGTATCTCACTGATGTAAAAAAAAGCATAGAAACATTCTAGCAAGGAAAATAAGATCATTGTGCTTTCACTTATTCCTTTCAGGTGGTTTTGGATGTTGGCTGTGGAACTGGAATACTCTCCATGTTTGCTGCCAAAGCTGGTGCCAGGAAAGTGATTGGAGTTGACCAATCTGAAATCATCTATCAGGCCATGGACATCATTAGGTAGGAGAAGTTGTGGCTGTTTTCTGTTTCTTTATTGGAATTTGAAATAATTTCTATAATTTGTCTGTGCTACAGAAAATTAAAGGCCTACCCTGCCACCTGCTCTCCCCTAATTCAGCACTGCTGAGGGTGCATCCTGTCCAGTTAGGTCACTAAAGGTGTTCATTACTATCAGAACTAGCACTGAGCCCTGAGGGACACCTTTGGTACCTGGCTGCCAGCTAGGGCTACCAGTTAGGATTTGTACTCCTCCTCTCAACTCTTGAACCTCATGGTGTAGACCCATCTTCTCATTCATTTATCCACTCCACATGTCACTAATTTGCCTGTGGAGGATATTTAGGGAGGCTGAGCATATGTAAAAATCAAGCAATGACATCTGAAGACTTACAAAGGATTTCCTAGGAGGATGTCAGAGGAGTGTAAGTGTCCATGTGCACTGTAGATAGCTGAAGCCTCTAGGTTTTTTCATTTAGGTTGATTTTGTAAGAGCCACTGTGAAAATAAAATCCAGGTAGATACTGAAGAATTTGGGAATGACAGGGTTTTTTGTGCAAGCTCAAGTGGCACAGAAGTAACGTTGTCTGTGCAGAATTTGTTAGGTACCACTCACACATTGGTGGTGCAGCACTGCACACTTGGATGCTGTAAAATTACTCAAATAAGTATCTGCTTGGGAAAAGCACCATGTTAAACCTTAAGTGCATAACTAAAATACTTTCCTGGCACAAGAACTCATTCCTTAAACAGAACTTCCCATGAGTCCCTGACATCTTCAGAATGGTTAAAATGTGAAATAGTGTTTTATATCTAATGTACTAGATTACAAATCTAGGGCTGTTGCAACTTTCAACAAGTGCACAAAATCCTTTGAGTGTTATTTACACTTAGGGGAGAGTACAAGTAACAGTCAATATGTATTATCTTTGGGGAGGAGAAGGGCAGGCCTCTAAGAAAAGCAATGAATCAAAACTCTTAAACTCTTAAGAGTGATGAATTGCCACTTGAAGTACACAGCAAGTCATCAGTAAGGCTGCACATTTATAGGTACTTTCTGCTATAAAAGCTTCAATTCACATTAAAGTCTCCAGTTCACATCAAAACAATTTATATTTGTCTGTTTAAAGCTACTTTTTCTAAAGGAATAAAGCTGACAAAGTTGCAGTGGAGTAACAAATATTTATTGGAACACTAAACAACTCTGTAGCTTAAAAAATTATGTTGGGGCACGCTTCCACCTGTGATTCAAGTGTGTACTCAAAACTTTTGTCCTTCCCAGAATTTAGGTTAATTTCTAGCATGCTAATTACTGGAAACAGTGCAACCCATGTGTGTAAGTGAACCAGAATACATAGCCTGAGTAGCCCTAAAAACAAACTTACTTTAAACTAAATGACAAACTTACTTTAAACTAAATGATTTGCCTTTTCTTTTTCTTGCTGTGAATAGTCCCTTTAAAATTTCTAGCACAATGAATTACTTGATTTTTGTCATTCATCACTGTTAAGCTAG
Organism: Leptocoma aspasia; assembly: GCA_013399835.1. NCBI lineage: Eukaryota > Metazoa > Chordata > Aves > Passeriformes > Nectariniidae > Leptocoma > Leptocoma aspasia. The sequence goes on along the minus strand of VXAX01004541.1, from coordinate 425,220 downwards.
AACAGAAAGTTGAGGTAGACTTCCTAAATAACATCTCAGTTTTTCCTACAATATGTAAACTACATTGGTTGGTTTGGGTTTTCTTAAGCATTAAAATTGAAAACAAGTATGTAGTGAATTCATCCTTTTCCTCTCTGTTGTTTTAAATCATGTGCTTGGATGTGGTCATTTAGAAAGTTATCTTTAGATCTCTTTTAGTCCTTCTTAAATTGTTGTTGTGGGTGGTAGCTCTTTAACATTCCTCACTCTGAACTTCTGGTTTTACTTCTGTTTAGAGCATTAAATATGATATTAGTAATGAATTGCTGTCTTCTAACAGAAGACTGTCTTATGTAGAGAATTTAATTGATCTTTGCAATAGCCCAAATGTTCAAGGAGCCCTTTGACCCTTTCCTTTCCCTCCCTTCATACTGATCGTTCTTCCATTGTCTTTTAGATTGAATTTTTAATGTCATTACTGGTCTGCATTGCAAGCCAGACAGAATGTAAGAGTAAGATATCAGGAGAGGGAGGGAAGCAGCAGAGATAAGAACTGTGATGGGAAGATAAATTTCTGTGGTGAGAATACTTTTCTGCCCTCTGTAAGAATAGCCACAGTAGTAAAGATAAGCACAAGAAAAACGAATATGGTTTGCCAAGAAGAAAAGCAGTACATTTCAAGCATTTACACACTTAGTAATTTCACTAACTGTGGTGCAGTTCTTGTTTTAAAACCTGTGGTCGTGTCCCAGTGCCTCCCTCCTTACGCAGGATGGTTGCACCGTGACGTGCATGTGAGGTAATCCCTGGTCACTGCAGGTACTGAACATTGCAGCTGCTTTTTCCCAAATCACAGTGGGGAGGGTGCCTTTACTGGGCATTAACTGTAGTACTGATTCAGAGGGAAGCTCTGTTCTCAGTGACTTTGCAGCTGGACTGGTTAAATAAAAAACTGAGTCGTGCAAAACACCTTCGTAAAGAAGTTAATTTCCATTGCTGCCCTGTGTGGTGAGTAGGCTCTGATTGCTGTGGAGGTCAGAGGAGGAGGAGAAGTGGAAACAAGAAACTTCTAAATAAAGACCACCAGCAGTTTTAAATTGTCTTCTCTGTTTTCCTGGTTTCTGAAGCTTGCACATTTGCATGCATGGCACGTTGGAGGTATACAGATCTACTGCCTGCCATCTTCTCCTGGCACTAATCTGCTGCAATTTTTAGCTACTTGGAAATGTTCCCTCTGAAATGTAACTGAGGAATAGTACATTCTAGTGCTTCTTGGTTACTTACAGCAAAAAGTTTGTGAGGGGAAGAGTGAGAAATATAGATGTCAGTGTATCTCTCTTGACAGCATAAAGTGGAAATAGAAACTAATTTGTTTATGTTTTGACTTGCAGATTAAATAAACTTGAAAAGATTATTACATTAGTCAAAGGAAGAATTGAAGAAGTTGATCTGCCTTTGGAAAAAGTGGACATAATTATATCTGAGTGGATGGTAAGGTGCATGGCTATTCTTTTCAAGTTATTTTCAGGAAAAGATTTATTTTATTTCATTTGAAAAGTTATTCTATAAATGATGCTAATTTTTTTTAACCAAAACATCTATCATGGTTCCAACAGTGTCTTTGACAATGTCAGAGATGGGATGGCAGTCCTGATTATGTGGTACTTGGACACAATTCCTGGTCCCTCTTTCAAGTCAAGCTCCTCTAAGAACAGTTGAGCTGCTGTAGGTGCAGCAAGTTTCTGTTATGTAGTTGGTTTGGAAATGTATAAAGCACTCAGTCATACTGCTGTGGCTGCTCAGGTGAAAGTAATGGAGAAATATTGTATTAGTCATCTAGCCAGCTCATTCTAATGGGCAAAATACCTTCAAAATACCTGAATCTGCAAATTCAGCTAAGGACTCTCCTGACTGTGCAGGAAAGGTGATGAGGAGGGGAGGTACCACCTCTGGAAATCTGCAGATATTGGGAGAGCTTGAAAACAGCTTTGCTTTTCATTGCTGGGTTTTAGCTTAACAGTAAAAATACTGATTTAAAAGTGCAAAAGACATGTGATGGACAGCAGTGTCTAAATGAGCCATCTCCTGGAATCCTCTGGATTTCAGCTGTTGGCCTGTTACCTTTTTCATGTGGTGGCTGGTAACTGTTACACACCTGTCCTTGCTACCTGCCATTAATCCTAATAAAGAAACCTGTGTTACAAAACCCAGTGCCAGCCTGAGTTTCATAATGACATAAAAATGCCTGTCCCTGTCAAAAATGTGGTAGGAAACATCTCTGAACTGGTTTTTTTGTGAACATCTGCTATTCAGTATCCTCATATCACAGGCCTTCAAAAAGCACTTCAAAACACAGGTTTTCTGCATGCTGCTTCCAGCTGTTGGAAGTTAAAATTCCTTTCTGCCTGGAATTTAACATCAGGAATGAAAACTTGTACTCTTTCTTGTATGCTACTTATTTGTTTGTGCGGTTTATTTCACTTTTTAACAAACTGTGGCTGTTTTGCTATATACAGTGGCCTTTGGGGGGAGGTCATGCATATGTATCTGCCTGTTTTTCAGGGAAAGATGAAAATAAATTGGTTTGCCTTTTTTAGATATATTTGTTTAATATTACGTGTGTCAGTGAACTAGGAATCTGTAGTTTTTCCTCCACTGCTGTAATGTACATTATTTGAAGCATGAGCTTAATTTAGTTTGAGGTCACTAGTTTCAAGGATAGTTTAAGCCATTGGCTTAAACCAGTGATTTGAAAATAGCACATTATGGTTGGTGATTTCTGACAGTATGGTGGCTTCACTAGAAATGTAATTATATTTCAGGGAAATGTCTGATCAGCTGCCTAATATGTGCACCAAGATTAATGTTCCCAAAATCACATTTCTCCTTCTGGAGCCCAAGATTTGGTTTTAAAGGGAACCTGGCCAGGTGAGCTGAAGTCATGTTGTAAATCAGTGCCTCTAAGATGAACTAAAGGATTCTAAGACTCAGCTCTTGTAAGAAATGAAGTATTGAACGTTGGATATTTTTCTTTTTCGTGCTAATTTACCTTTTCTTATGTCATTATTACATAGCCATGTGCACTTCAGTTAATTAGATATTCTATATATTTAGGATTGTTAGGATTTTTATAGGTTGCTGTATGACAGAGATAAAGAAGGCAATGCTGTGGAAGTAAGATTGATGGCTGGACAGTGTACACACTGTTCCAAGAGTGTCCAGAGAGGAACATTGTGTTGTCTAATGCAGATGAAGATTCCTCTTTGATTGGCTTTCTTGTGTGAATTTGCTTTTTCATTTCCTTCCATACATGATACAGTGTGAAATCTGTTCTTAATACGTGAATGTAAGTGCTTGGAAATGTTGAAGCATGGGAGCAAAAAAGAATTCACTATATGTCAGATTTTGCCTCTTTATGCAGAGAGTCTGTATGGACTGGCAGGAAAATTCTCATGTTGTTCTTTGTAACAGAAATATGAAAAGTTGCAGTTCTGTTTAGAAAACAAACTGTGGTAAATGTTTTTAGAGTGGTAAATGTCAAACCCTTTTGTGCAGCCATGGCTTTGTTTGGCTTGGTACAGAGCACTGCTTAAGGCCTGTACACCATAAACTTTGTTTTTTTAAGAGCTGTGTCTGGAACATCAGAAAATTAAAAACAAGTACAAAGCAAGAGAGAGGAAAAATACTGCATTCTCCCAGGATTGTTTCTAGATTAGGCTTTCTGAAAAAGCTGTCACATAGAGCAGTGTCTTGTAAAAGGTACAGCATTGCATTATGAGCATCTCAGTGTGGTGGTTGCAGTATTCCTGACTATGTTGCATTCCTTTGTTCAGAGTGAGTTTTGGGAACACATCCTTTTCTCATTATATTTCCATAAAATATATTTGATCTATTCTATTCTTAGAATACCTCTGATGTGGTCTGTGAATGGAGCACAGTATAAAAATATTTCTTTTTTTTTTTTTATACGAGACAAAATGTTTCCATTTCTTAGACACATAAATGATCATTTACTTAATTACAGAAGTGACCTATGACTGCCACAAACTGCTTGCTCTTCTTCCCTCTCATTTATAAATTTGTTCCCTTAAATTATGGAAAAATGGGAGAAGCATTAGTTAAACAATTCTTCTAAATTCTAGCTTTACATGGGTTTTTTCAGCTGTACCAAAAATTCTGCTAATTCTTGCTGTTGTAAACATGCTAATCCACTTTTTGATGCTTTTAAAGCGCTTAAGCTCTTTTTCTCCACAAGGATTATCATATAAATACTGACACACTAAAGCTAAAAGAACTTGAATACTTACATTAAACTATTTTACTAACTGATCAAAATATATCTTTGAATTAAATGAATACAAGAATGCTGTATTATATTTGAATAATAGGGAAAAAATTAACAATGCAGGATATTAAGGCATCAAAGATTTATAAGCCTTTTATAATTCTGTAGGAACACAGAATACAGATATAAAGGATATACAAGAAATGTAGCAATATTCACATTCCTGTGGATTCAGGGGGCTCTCCTTGGGCAGACAGGAGGCAGGGCAGGTGTGTGCTTGAACAGAGTTACTCACAGTGATGTGGATTTCATTTATGAAATTAGCTCTTTATATGGAGCTTTGTTGTTAGCTGGGGAACATTCCGTTTCAGCTTTGCAAATACAAAAAATAAGGAAGTTCATGTTCCTTCTGAGAAGGAAATAGTCAGCTTTTTATTAGAAAATGCATAAAGGGACAGCATAAAATTTAAGGTGTTCTGTGCATTCGGGTTGTCTTTAACAGAGAATGTCACCTTTTATGTGTCTTAGTTTAGCCACTATCAAGATTGTACTAATAATATGCAGCTCACAGATTTGTGTCATTGAGGCCTCTTTGCACTGATTGATTTTGAGGGTGTCGCTGCATGCTTAAGAAAAAATAAACCCTTGACCATTTTTGGGGGTGAAGCAAGAGTTCCCCACAGCATCACGGGGGAAAAGGTCAGGTGTAATTCTCTTTCCAGAAGGCTCCCATACAGGTGGGGCAGCAGGCTGTGAAACTGCATTCAAACTTACACTGCAGATGAGCACAGCACACTGAGCAAAATGTTTTGGTGTAAGTAGTAAATGACTTGATTCAGTACCATTGGTGGTTTATGTAAGTTACAGGAATGCTATAATGAATTTGGGGGCAGAGAGAACTGCGGGTGGGGGGAGAACCAGCAGTGCCAGAGTGGAAAGGTCAGGGAAAGGATGGTGAGAATTTTTCTGTATTTCTCCTGAGAGAGTGTCTTCCAGCTGTACTTCTTGCACAGGTTGACAGGCATAGTTAGTGGGTAGAAAGAAGGAAGTGAAGAGCTGATCCATAAAGATGTCACTTTGTGAATTACTGACTCTTGCTAGTGACTTGTCTTCAATATGTCCTAGAGGTTACCTTTAAAATACTGTGAAAACAACTCATTTTCAGTTAAAGGCATCTAAAAATACTTTTTGTGAGGTCAACATATTCTATTTTTAAGCCATAACAGTATAAAAAAGAAATCTGTGGTTCCATGCTGTGCTTTTGGCTTGCTGTGGGCATCAAATTATTCCTTCCTGACACAACTGGAGCTCCAGGCCTTTTCAGCTGTTCAGCAAAGCTTACTAGCAGCCCTATTGCTCACAAAGCAGTAGTCTTGCTTCTGGGACTTACTCAAAGGATGTACAGAAGTTGGGCAGTAAAGTAGAAGAACAAGCAAGATTGGGAAGAAAAGTTTTCAGTGGAGCACTTACCAGAAGAAACAGATTGAGAAAAGAACATGGCCATTATTTTCACGCTGTGTTCTCTTTGAATACAAATGCTTCAAGTTTCTGGGGTTTTCAGTTTTGTTTTTTGTTCTGAAGGCTGCAGAAAATGGCATTTATAAGCAATTCTGAACTTTAAGCATTTTTTAAGATCATTGAGTCCAACCCAGCACTTCAAAGTCCAGCACTACCATGTCCCCAGGTGTCACATTTACATGACTTTTAACTCCATCCTGGGCTGCCCTGGGCAAACCTGTTCCAGTGCTTGATAACCATTTCAGTGCAAAAATTTTTCCTAACATCCAATCTGAAAGTTCCCTGGTGCAGCTTCCTAACTTTCCTTTGGTAAATTACTGCTGACTGGGCTTGTGGGACTGCAGGTCCAAAGTCTGGACTTCAGTTGTCCATTTTGTTCTTACCAACTAAATCAAGCCACGTGGCTAAGCTGTGTTTTAAGCAAAGTGAAAATGAGGTTGCTAAATGAAAATTCAAAACCTTTGTTGGTGTTTCTTTTAATTGATTTGGTGTTGTGAGCATGTGGATGAAATGTGTTACAGTATTGAGTAACGATGCTCAAACTTGGAGGACAGGAACAGAATAAAATCAGTATATCAACTGGAAAACAAAGGGCTGTATATCTCATAAATATATTAATTATATATTTATATAAAGATATAAATGCAGTTTGTTTAGGAGTAGTTGAGAAAGTAGATGTTCTCTGTAAAATGCTAATTTTATTTAATACTGCTATTTGAGTTTTTTAATATCTCAAATATTCAAATAAGGAATGTTTCCCTGTTTCAGCAAATGACTCATTGAAGTTTACAATAAATTATTCTAAACACCAATAACAATATGATTAACCTGCCATAAAATTAATTCCAACCCAAAAAAGCCCTATGCAAATCTAGTTGTAACCATTTTTATCCTGTAAATTTTTCAAGTCCAGGTGCTGCTAAATGATGTAGAACACCCAGAGAATGGATGTTTGGTACATGATTTATTTCTGCCTCTCTAAGTGAGCACTGCCCAGGGTGATACAGGGCACCACACAGTTGCAAAGATGCATTCCATTTGGCCTTCCTCTGACAATAGTTTTAGTGTTACTTGCAGATCTGAAGGGGAAGGGATTTTTGTTTTCTTGGAACCTCACAGTTGTTACTAAAAAATCAATACATGTGGCTTTTCACTTGCTTTGAGTTGAATTTGATGTCTTTTGATGTTGTAGGACTCTTGTTGGGTAATTGTTGGTGTAGATGGTGTATTTATTTTTTCTGTGTACTACACACTTGCAGTTTGGGAAATTAAAGATAATACTTTATATAACAAGTTTTGAAGTGACAGTGCTGTTGTTGAAAAACTCCCTGGGTGTATGGGCTTATAATGTTCTTAAACTGTGTTGATAAAGCCTATCTGTAGAATGACTAAGTAGGCTGAATAAGAAGCACAATGATTTCTAAATTCTTTCTCTTTTCTATAAACAGGGTTATTTCCTTCTCTTTGAGTCAATGCTGGATTCTGTCATCTATGCAAAGGACAAGTACCTGGCAGAGGGAGGCTCAGGTTGGTGCTCAATTCTTTCAATAAATTTAGTTCTGGGGGGGAGATAAATGAAGTCAGAGACTTAGAATAAGCTATGCATGGATGAGAAAGTTACCAGTCTCAGTGAAAAATGTTTCCATTAGTAGGAGCTTCAAGGCATTAATTTGCTGTATGGGCAATAGAAGAACATTAGATGGGATACCAAGGTCTCAAGTTAATGGTGTTTTTAAGAATAGAGGGGGCTATTTATTTTTAAGTACAGACTTAAGAATTAAATTTTCCTCCCTGATTCTTCCCACACATGTGGGCATTTGTTTTCCCCTCCTGAAATCCAAGTTTCTGCATAACTATGAATAGAAGAAAATAAGTTTTATCCTGTAAGATGTGATGAAGTTTGAGTAAGCTACTGTGGATTAGAGGAAAAGTAGATAGGGTGTTTTCTGGAAGGAGGGAAGTTGTGTGGGGAGGACATCGTTTCAAACATGTGAAATAACTAATGGAATTACACTGTTTCAGTTCAGCATGTTTATCCTGGTGGTAATATGCTCTTTATTTTTATGGCTTGAGGGTAAGGTTGTGACAAAACAGAAATGTTGGCTTTGGAGTTCTTTTACCCATTTAAGTAGCTTAGATAGTGTCATCTTAAGCCGTGTTTAAATGCCTGTAATTATTTATTCCCCATGTGATGCAGTTTTGTGCACGAGTTCTGCATTTTTAATTCCTTTGTCAGTATTGTATTTCATATTGACCTTTTCAATTGTAGTCATCAGTCTGGGTTTTTTTCCCCTTTTATGCTCACCATGCACACAGTTTCACTACAGTGACCTAATGATTGGATTAATGACTGTGTCACTGTGCTTGCTGCAGTGCTTCCCTCTGGTTGCAGTGAGCTTTTGTGTACTACAGAGTGCTGCAGGAAAAATGGGGTTTATGCAGTTGTTCACAAAACTGAACATACAAGCAGGAGATGTCTTAGAAAATTTAGTGGCCACTTGAGCAACATCACAGAATTTAAGAGCTTTTTTGTTGTCAGTAATGTAGAATAGTCCAGGCACATCAGGAGCACAGGTGTGTATTCTGTGTAGATATGTGCTGATAATTTTACACTGCAATAGAGTTAAATCCAGAGACATGCCCTAAAATCATAAAGAATCATTTTATGTTTAGCTACTGCTTCCAAAGCCTTCTGAAAAGAGCCAGAAATTTCCTACCTCTGTTTAAACTGTATTGTTGATAGATTTGCTCTTGGTTTGTAACTCCCAGAGATTCCTGTGAGAGATGGGGTATCCTGGTTCTGCAGTGCACTCATCCTTTGGGGTCTGACAATGGTCTTGGGCCCTTCTTTGATTCTTGGCAAAGCACACGGTGTTGTACAGGCACGATGGAATTCTCAGTTCTCTCAACAGTTTCACTAAGGTGCTTGCAGTTCCTGCACTTCTGCCAGCTTGTCCAGCAGGTGAATGGCCCTGCCCTGGGTCCTTGAGAAGGGTGCTCAGCAGCACAGACTCTTCTGCAGTGCAGCTGAATTGCACATCCAAATCCAGATGAGCCAGAACTAAGAGTTCACTCTGAGGTGAAGCTTTACCAGAGAAACTTCTGAATCTGCTTAATTTTGTCTAAAGCCACTTGGTACTATTGAGCCCAAGTTCATTATTACAGAGAATGTTTCAAAGCTGAAGGAAACAATAGCAGCAGCTGCAATTTGACCAGATCTTTCAGTGATTGAGCCAGGAATAGAATCCAAATTTCCAGATATGTGTTCAGTCAGTCATACCGTCATTACTTCAGTTCAGCCTATTGGCATGCTGGAGTGGATTGTGCCAGACTGTCTAGGGTAATGTGTACAGTATAAAATACCTTTATTTGGGAACATAACATTATTGCTGCCCAGAGTCCATCTGTTTGTTCTTTACAGCTGTTGCTCAAATACAGATTTTTTCACACACTTGAGTCCGGTTCGCATTGTCGAGGGGTGACAAAGATGAGGAAGATGTCATTCAAAACGTAACACATTCAAAGCATAATGCTGCTTCACATTAAAATAATGATGGTACTCATGTGGAGTTATTTCTGTGTATCTGGAGGATTGCTGTGTTCCCCTTCAGCATCCTGAGGTTTGTGAGGCATTGCTGAGGGCTGAAGGATTTCCCGTCACACTCTCCCCACCACGTGAGCTGTTGTGGTGACGGATGGCTCGTGGGCACCGAGTCGAGAAGGACACAGATGGTCAAAGCAATGAATCTGGGAGAGCTCTGAGGAGTGGGTGCTTTTGTCCAGTCAGCATTTTGCTCATTTCACCAGTGAGAAGGAATAATTACTGAATTATAGGCTTAATGGGGAAAAAAATGACAAGTCTGTCAGGATTGCACAGGAAAGTGTTACAGAAAGAGCAGAGGATTTCCAGGGAAATCAAGGGTAATGGGGAAATGGCAAATGCAATTCTATGCAGGTGCTTTTAAATATGTACAAAACTCCACAGTGTTTAGATGATTTGGGCTGATATTCATATAGCATTGCTTACATTTGCAGTCAAATCTCAGTACAGTGTATAGGACGTGGGTGGGTCTGTAAATTAATGAATCACTGTAATCTTCTGCCTGAGCCCTGTTGGTGGAACACAGATTTCTTTTTGTGAAGTCTGAATAGGCATTGTCTACTTTTGCTGCTATTAATAGTAAAAATGCAGGTTATATTGGAGTATTTTGTGTTTACATTTTCCCTTGTTCTTAATTGATCATGCATCCCACTGCTGATTAAGGCTTTGCTGTGAGAACAAAGATTTAATAAAACTGATTATGATCCAGTTCAAATATTTTATGCTTGATAGAGGTGATTCAATTTCTCTTTGGTTTACAGAATGTCCCAGAAATTTGGGCTAGTCAGAGGAAGGAAGTTTATGAAGTAGTTGATCATGTTTTGTTGTGGGTTTAATTTTCATTTCCAGTGGCACTACAATGCTGCTGTGTGTTCTGTAACCAGAGACTGCCAGTCTTTTCATCTCTCTTCTCACCATACCATAAACCCATTCCCCTAAAAAATAATCCTTCAAAGGCTCTTGTCCCTTGCTTTTGGTGTCTGTATCACACTGCCTTTTAATTTTTGGAGGATCAGGGGTTGCTGTAGAAGGTGTGAATGCTGTGAGGTAAAGCCAAGTCTTGTACATACACACTGTTAAACAGCACTGGGAAAGCTTGGAGAAACAGTCTTCATTCAGTGATGGCTCTGGTAGTGAAGCTACCTGCAGATACTCCAAAAAAACCACCAGATGATGTTCTGTGCTTGGGTGGCAGCTGTCAGGTGTGCTGGAACCAAGTGGTTTGTTTGGACAGGACAGTTTAACTCTCTTCCTGTTTACTGTCTTTGTGCTGCTGAGTGAATTGTAGGCTGTTCCTGGAGAGACCTGCTCTGGTTTCCTCAGCTGCAAAGTAGGGCTGATGATACTTTACCAAAGGGATTCCATTTTCAGCTTGCTGGTATTTATTTATTCTGCTTTAAACAGTCAGCAAGTGAGAAAAATGTCAGTGTGCTTACTTTAATATCTTTATAGAACAAAAAAAAACTTCTTTAGAGATGGTTATTCTTTACAATCACTATTTATAAGAATATTTCCTTTGGCCTAAGACTGTTCTCACTATATGAAAGGTCTAATTTCAATTTGCTGCCTCTATCTTCAGTATTTTGCAAGGTAGAAAATACTGCTTTTCTGACCTACCATGCTGTACCAATAATTTATTCATTCTGATAAACTATAATTTCAAGCAGAGTGGAAGACAAAATTAATTTTACAGTTCACCAGATTTTGGGGAGGAAGAGAGAAACTTTGCTTGAAAAGTTGTATTAATACTGCCCCTTTCATGTATTAATATAAAATAGAATTAAATAGCGTGGTTTAGTTGACATTTTGCTCTGAAATCAGGTCAGGAATTCAATGTATGTGGCTTTAGAGGCTTTAAAACTCTGAAGAACAAAACATGGGAATTTCTTTGTGAAAAGAAACCTAGTTAAGTATAAATTGAGGTTCTTTTACTATTTGTTAGGGTTATGGACAACCATGTACATAGCAGCTGTTCTTTGTGGGTTTTCCAGGTAGGTGAGATTGCCAAGAGGTTGACTGACTTTGTTGGCAGCTGTTAAAAAGGCAAATGTCGGTCTTCCACTACTGTTTGTAAAAGCTGTAAAAAGTTACTTGTTCTGAGGATGTTCTTGGGAGAAGGAAAAGCACAAATGTGAAAATAGTGTAAAATAATAGCTTTATCCTGAAAATGGGAGGGAGGGAATCCATCAGGTTCTCTTCTGTCTGTTGGGCCACTTTTGACTCTTGAGATGCAGACAGAAAAGCGATTATTTCCAGTATCCAGAAATCATTTTTTAGGTTGTAAGGTAAGAATCAGCCAGAGCTGGTAGCAAACAGGAATAAAACTCTTGAGTAAGAATGTATGCTCTTTCCTGAAAAGAAGGTCTTTTCACAGAGGTTTCTTGTTACTACAAAGCCCTTGCCTGAATTTCTCTTGGTGTGTCTGTCTAGAGTTATGAAATATATTTCAGGTTAGTATCTGTCTAGAAGCCAGAATTGGCTGTTCCAAATTATATTCTTCAGACATCAAGTTTCCAATCATTTCCTGGTAGTGGGATTCAACTACAAAGATATTTTGTCATGAATAGGAAATACCAGAGTAATGTGTGAAAATTAAATTTTTGTGTGTAGTCTCTTCTGTGGACAAATGGGACTCTAGAATGTAAATTAGCAGAAAAAGTGTCCTGTCCAAGAGCTAAAAAAAGTTATTTTCTTTCTTCTTTTGAGATGTTAATCACTTTTAGACAAAAGAGAAAAAAAGTCCTCTGTGTGTGTAAGATAGAATTTCACGACTCTGTTTCTGTGTTCCAGTTTATCCTGACTTGTGCACCATCAGTCTGGTAGCTGTTGGGGATATGAATAAGCACAGGGAGAAGCTGCTTTTCTGGGAAGATGTGTATGGCTTTGACATGTCTTGTATGAAGAAAGCTGTCATTCCAGAAGCTGTTGTGGAGGTGCTGGATCCAAACACACTGATATCTACAGCCAGTGTCATTAAGGTACCGTGTTACTTAATGCTTAGGAGGCAGATGAGAAGTTTCTTTGGTTTGTGGCAGAGGGGCAAAAATTCACATGGCACACACAAACTTCAGCATCTTCAGAATTATAACAGTGCAGTAAGATTCTTGCCATTAAGACTGGAAGGTTTGTATTAATTGCCTTTTTTACCAACTTTGAGCTTTTAGTAAGGTAATTTTCCCATATTTAGACTGTTCTGTTCTATGATTTCTTCTATCCAAAGCCAGATTTACTTTGGCAATGCTCTGCTGGTAACATGCATGCACACAGCAGTGCATGCATTTCCCTTTCTGATCCATGCTGTCATGAGCAGTCACTGTCCAGCTCAGGTGTAGGGGCTTATCAGATTTTGTCATCGTGCAGCATGTAGCATAACTATTGTGCTGAATGGCTTTATACTCATTTGTTCTAGTTTAGCCATCATGGTTTTTAAAATAACTTAAAATCAATGCATGTGCTTGTTTGCTGGAGTTGCAGTACAAAGTAGTAAAATTAATGAGTTGAGGAACAGTGGCATTATAGGTAAATTGTTTTAATCAATAGCTATCCCACAGAACAAATGGATTATATTTTGTAGGTAAAGTTTAAAAATGTTCCCATTCATCATTATGATTATTACAGAAGGTACTTCGGTGTGTTTGCTCACATCAGGTGCTGCTTGTTCTGTATAGTTCATAATGTAACTTTTCAGGAAGGAAAACATTCCCTAAAGAAAGACGAGGCAGCATGAAAAATCATAGAAGGCTTTGGGTTAAAGATCATCCAGTTCCAGCTCCCTGCTGTGAGCAGGGACACCTTTCACTATCCCAGGTTGCTCAGACCTCCCTCCAATCCAGCCTTGAAAAATTCCAGGGATGGGGCAGCCACAGCTGCCCTGGGCAACCTGTGTCAGGGCCTCACCAGCCTACGGTAAAGAATTTCTTCCTAATACCAAATGTAAACCTGCTGTCTTTTAGTTTGACATTCCCCCTTGCCACTCCATGCTCTTTGAAAAAGCCTCTCTCCATCTTTCTCGCAGGCTCCAGTCAGGTACTGGAGGCCACAGTTAGGTCACCCCAAAGCCTTCTCTTTTCCAGGCTGATCAATCCCAGTTCTCTCAGCTTTTCCTGACAGGAGAGGTGCTGCATTACCTCTGGACTCACTCCAGCAGCTCCATGTCCCTCTTGTGCTGAGTACCCCAGAGCTGGATGCAGAAATCCTGCAGAGAGGAGGGAAGAATAACCCTGTGTACCAACAGAGGCTGGGGGCCTGCTGGCTGGAGAGCAGCTTTGCAGAGAGGAGTTTGGGGGTTCTGGCTGACACCAAGCTGACCATGAGCCAGTGACACACACCCTTGTGGCAGAGGCAGCCAGCAGCCTCCTAGGCTGCATTAGGAAGAAGACTTGTCACCAGCAGCTCAAGAGAGATGCATCTTCTCTTGCACCCCAGGGAGATGACTTCTGGAGTGCTGTGTCCAATCTCAGGTTCCCCAGGGCAGGAGTGAGATGACTGTCCTGGAGTGAGTCCAGTGAAAGACTGCCAAGGGGCTCTCCAAAGGTCTCTTTCAACCTCAGTTATTCTGTGATGGATACAAAGCCAGTCTGGCAAATCAAAACCCCCCAGTTTTAGCCCATACCAGTTTGATGTTGTAGTTTACCACGTGATTACATGAACAAGGGGTAAAACAGGTCAAGATGCTTGTGAAAGCTGCTCACTCTCAACAAGGGGCAGCTGCCATCAGGAAACAACTTCCCTGAACAGAATGAGCTACTGTGTGCTTCATACCACTGCTACTCAAAGTGTCTGTTTATGTGGGCATGTGAGGAAGAGGACTTTCAGGTGTTTTGTCACATGGGATTAGGTAGTTTTTTAGTCTTTTCGCATTTTTTGGAAAGCTGAAATAGTATTGCCTTATAAAAGTTGTCTCATTGAGAACAACTGAACAACCTTTGTCTAAAGGGAGATCTTAATTGACATTCCTCACTGTTACTGACAGAATTTTATTACTGTTTTTGACAGCATATTGACTGTAATACTGCATCCACTCCAGACTTGGAATTCTCTTCAGATTTCACCCTGAGCATTACAATGAGTACACAGTGTACGGTAAGACAATTCTAGTTTCTTCATATATGGTCGGTATGGCATTGGGCTAAGAGTCAATCCATTAATTATCCCTCATTTATCATCAGTCCTTGCCTTGAAACGTGCATTTCTGCAGTACAGAGGTGTCAGATGAGCTCTTTCTATAAAGAGAGATGGATGTAAAACTCCAGTAATGGTGTTATGGGGTAATGCAGGTAGGTGAGGAAAGGGAAGGGTAAGGAGCCTTAGCACTGGGATCTTTCTGTTTTGTTCTCTAGCCCATTTTCTGAAATACAAGAAAGTCTGGTGTTAGCTTGCCTGAGTAATGCATTGAGCTTTCAAACATTATTAGCAAAGGCAGGATGGCCTAATTTTTACAGTAAAGTCAGTAATTTGCTTTTATATTCAATACAAATTATAAATGCTTTCTACCAATTTATTGAAATACCATCATCAAATTTGACAGAAGAGCATTACACTCTGAAATCAGTAGTAAAAACTGAAATTTTTGCCCTCTGGAGTATTGTGAAACTTCTGGGAGTTTCATGCTTAAGTCACATCACAAAATCAAGTTTAAAGGGGTAATTTTTAGCTTACTTCTAATATATTGAGATTAATTCTGCTACAGCTGGTTTATTGGGCATGAGTATACAGAGAAGAGCTGCAGGCTTCCTCTGACATAGACACAAAGAATATGTTGCTGTATGATATAAACTGCTTAGGCTGATGACAAAACCTTGGATGCCTGCATCAGGCAGTGTAATTCCTGCTTTGGATGTTAGTTCATGCTGCTGCGTTTGCCAACGTTTTTGCAGAGTAACAGTCTGCATAACAGTTTGTTGGTGTCAAAAAGTGAAATTTTCCCATGTATATAGTTTAAATCATTATCATTTTAAATTAGTAGGTGTGTACAAATACTTCATATTTACTTGTGAATTGTCACCAGATTAGGTAAATACACAGTAACATTTTTGGGTTTATTAAGTGGAAATCTGTATATTTTACTGTGCATACAAATGAAACCCCTCCTGTTTCAAGGTATCATAGAATAATTCCAGTTGCCTCAGGGCAGGGTCAGGTTTGATTTGAGATTGAGCTCCACTGCAGCCCTGGTTTAATTTTCTTAATATGGCCACATCTGAATAACTGATTAAACAGAAATCTTTACAAAATGTTGGTCATGTTTCTGATATTTGGTTTAAGTGATATAGCTTATTTTATAAACATTGTTTTCCCCAGTACTAGGCTCTTACAAAAACTTCATTTCTGTTCTGTGATTCTGTGGCATCATTGGCATATAAATCAAGATGTATACCTGCATTTTATGACTTCCAAGAAGAAGGGGAGGGAAGTGGGGGAAGAGCAGTGTTTCTGAAATTTTGCAGCAAATGCAGGTTCTAAAAAATGATCAGAATGCTGTAAAGTATTTTGCACTTCATCATTTAGGTTTATTGACAGTTTGAGTGAAATTTCCACGGTTTCTGTGATGGATTGTAGAAGTTTAGTTGAAGGTTGACAGTTCATCCATCATATCAGGCTGCCTAACCTTGCAGTAAATGAACAATAAAAGTCCATTATTTATGTTGAAATTTTTCAGGAGATGCTTTAAGATTGCAATTTGTCCTTTGAAAATAATTTTATGTTTTTCTTGTTTGCATATGTTTTGTTGTTCTACTGGCTTTTCATTTTCTGCACAAAAAGAGAAAGTTGCCTACATTTCCCAAAATTCTAGGGTTTTGTACTTGTCTCTTAGGATTTTTTCAGGGGGGTTTTAAAATATGAACATTTTAAATATCTTTGCTTTATTTACAAAACCAGCAAGTTGGAAATCCATCTTCATATGCTTGTATTTCATTTCAAAGCAGCTTTTCCTCAGCCATGGAAATGTGGAAGCAGATTTGGTTGTCTTATTCCTGGTGTTGCCATCAACATTGCTGATAGCTGAGCAGTGTCACCATCAGAGCTAGGACTGGCTCTGTTAAATAATCTGTCCATAGAAACCAGGCAACTGAAAAATGTAGGGACACATAGTTCTGTTCTTTGTTCT
Source organism: Leptocoma aspasia (assembly GCA_013399835.1). Lineage (NCBI taxonomy): Eukaryota > Metazoa > Chordata > Aves > Passeriformes > Nectariniidae > Leptocoma > Leptocoma aspasia. The sequence continues at coordinate 408,729 of VXAX01004541.1, read as the reverse complement.
GGGGATCCTCTTGCAGCCCAGCTCCTGGTTTGCAGTGTCCTGGCTGTGGAGGGTGGGTGTCCATGCTCTGTCCCAGGGCACTGTGTGCATGCAGAGCAGTGTGAGGCACACATTCCTGCACTGAAGTGTGGCAGCAGCATGGAATGCATGGCTGCTGTTGCTGAAATTGGCTTTGCAGAAGCTTTGCACTGATGGGAAGTGATTTAGCAAGTAGAGAAAAGGGCTGTGGGCTTTAGTGGTTGGAGTGTGCAACATGATGTTAGTGGTTGCAGAGCTAAGCTCTCAGCTGGCATCTCTATCATATCAGGGTCTGCTGCTTCCTCCCATCAGCCTGCTTGCCTGTCTGCTAACAGGACAGGACTCTGGAAAAGCTGGCAGCAGCCAGAACCTTAACTGCAGTTTTTTAGCAGCTCATTACCACATTTACTCTGGTCATGGTTTGGAACACCCCCAGGATCCCTCAGGCAGGAAAGGCTGAACTTCATGGTTCTGTGGCAAAATCACAGAATGCTTTGACTGGGAAAGGATTCTAAAGATCAGCTAGTTGAAACCCCCTGCCGTGCCCAGGGGATCCCAGCCCTTGGATCAGGTTGCTCCAAGCACCACCCAGCCTGGCCTTGAACACTGGCAGGGATGGGGTATCCACAGCTTCTCTGGGGAACCTGTGCCAGGGCCTCCCTGTCTTCTCAGTAAGAATTTCTCCTAATACCTAATCTAAATCTCTCCTCTTCTAGTTTAAAACCATTCCCCCTTGTCCCATCACTCACTATCTGCCCATGTAAAACAACGTTAAATTCCTCCAACTCTGTCCTTAGCTTTTCCTCAGCTGACTGTTGGCTGGGTTTGGATGAACGTCCTAAGGACATGAATGCCCAGCCATCATGGTGTAAAATAGAAAAGCTGTGCAGTTCACAAAGCTGAGAGCATAGCGTTGACACATCTAATTTGTTTGTCCTTCCACCTGTTTGAAACTACTCATACTTCTATGTGACCAAAAGACCCCCTAGCAGAGTATTAAGCTTTGCTCTTAAGAGATGAGCCTCATGTCTTACTGTAGCTGCATCTTGAGAGTATTGCAGATGCTCCTGTAATACATTGAGTCATAGCCTTAAAAAATTATTAAGGCTCTAAATATTTTTTTTTTCTTCCAGATGTTCAAGAAATTCTCCAAAAATTCTAATACGTGTAAGAAATACAAAATGATTGAACAAAAATAAACATTTTAAATATGACCTTTAATGTGCTGGTTAGTCTTTTAGAAGTCCTGAGACAGGGTGGGGTAGTTAAGGCTTTTTTCTGAGAATATATTGCTTCTGTTAATTTTCCTTCATTCCTCACATGCCTCACAAGGAAGCATTTCCTAGCATTAATTTAATATATCATTATTTTAGCTTTCAAAGATTGAAGAATTTTGAAAGTGTGGAACGGTTGCATGGAATCATTATATGAAATTGTTCCAAAGTACTTTTATTGCAAGTTGACGTGATTTCAGTCCAACAAAGATAATAGCAAAAAAAAAAAAAAAA
>VXAX01004541.1:374420-406154 GCA_013399835.1 Leptocoma aspasia | reverse complement strand
GAAGCTGCTTTTCTGGGAAGATGTGTATGGCTTTGACATGTCTTGTATGAAGAAAGCTGTCATTCCAGAAGCTGTTGTGGAGGTGCTGGATCCAAACACACTGATATCTACAGCCAGTGTCATTAAGGTACCGTGTTACTTAATGCTTAGGAGGCAGATGAGAAGTTTCTTTGGTTTGTGGCAGAGGGGCAAAAATTCACATGGCACACACAAACTTCAGCATCTTCAGAATTATAACAGTGCAGTAAGATTCTTGCCATTAAGACTGGAAGGTTTGTATTAATTGCCTTTTTTACCAACTTTGAGCTTTTAGTAAGGTAATTTTCCCATATTTAGACTGTTCTGTTCTATGATTTCTTCTATCCAAAGCCAGATTTACTTTGGCAATGCTCTGCTGGTAACATGCATGCACACAGCAGTGCATGCATTTCCCTTTCTGATCCATGCTGTCATGAGCAGTCACTGTCCAGCTCAGGTGTAGGGGCTTATCAGATTTTGTCATCGTGCAGCATGTAGCATAACTATTGTGCTGAATGGCTTTATACTCATTTGTTCTAGTTTAGCCATCATGGTTTTTAAAATAACTTAAAATCAATGCATGTGCTTGTTTGCTGGAGTTGCAGTACAAAGTAGTAAAATTAATGAGTTGAGGAACAGTGGCATTATAGGTAAATTGTTTTAATCAATAGCTATCCCACAGAACAAATGGATTATATTTTGTAGGTAAAGTTTAAAAATGTTCCCATTCATCATTATGATTATTACAGAAGGTACTTCGGTGTGTTTGCTCACATCAGGTGCTGCTTGTTCTGTATAGTTCATAATGTAACTTTTCAGGAAGGAAAACATTCCCTAAAGAAAGACGAGGCAGCATGAAAAATCATAGAAGGCTTTGGGTTAAAGATCATCCAGTTCCAGCTCCCTGCTGTGAGCAGGGACACCTTTCACTATCCCAGGTTGCTCAGACCTCCCTCCAATCCAGCCTTGAAAAATTCCAGGGATGGGGCAGCCACAGCTGCCCTGGGCAACCTGTGTCAGGGCCTCACCAGCCTACGGTAAAGAATTTCTTCCTAATACCAAATGTAAACCTGCTGTCTTTTAGTTTGACATTCCCCCTTGCCACTCCATGCTCTTTGAAAAAGCCTCTCTCCATCTTTCTCGCAGGCTCCAGTCAGGTACTGGAGGCCACAGTTAGGTCACCCCAAAGCCTTCTCTTTTCCAGGCTGATCAATCCCAGTTCTCTCAGCTTTTCCTGACAGGAGAGGTGCTGCATTACCTCTGGACTCACTCCAGCAGCTCCATGTCCCTCTTGTGCTGAGTACCCCAGAGCTGGATGCAGAAATCCTGCAGAGAGGAGGGAAGAATAACCCTGTGTACCAACAGAGGCTGGGGGCCTGCTGGCTGGAGAGCAGCTTTGCAGAGAGGAGTTTGGGGGTTCTGGCTGACACCAAGCTGACCATGAGCCAGTGACACACACCCTTGTGGCAGAGGCAGCCAGCAGCCTCCTAGGCTGCATTAGGAAGAAGACTTGTCACCAGCAGCTCAAGAGAGATGCATCTTCTCTTGCACCCCAGGGAGATGACTTCTGGAGTGCTGTGTCCAATCTCAGGTTCCCCAGGGCAGGAGTGAGATGACTGTCCTGGAGTGAGTCCAGTGAAAGACTGCCAAGGGGCTCTCCAAAGGTCTCTTTCAACCTCAGTTATTCTGTGATGGATACAAAGCCAGTCTGGCAAATCAAAACCCCCCAGTTTTAGCCCATACCAGTTTGATGTTGTAGTTTACCACGTGATTACATGAACAAGGGGTAAAACAGGTCAAGATGCTTGTGAAAGCTGCTCACTCTCAACAAGGGGCAGCTGCCATCAGGAAACAACTTCCCTGAACAGAATGAGCTACTGTGTGCTTCATACCACTGCTACTCAAAGTGTCTGTTTATGTGGGCATGTGAGGAAGAGGACTTTCAGGTGTTTTGTCACATGGGATTAGGTAGTTTTTTAGTCTTTTCGCATTTTTTGGAAAGCTGAAATAGTATTGCCTTATAAAAGTTGTCTCATTGAGAACAACTGAACAACCTTTGTCTAAAGGGAGATCTTAATTGACATTCCTCACTGTTACTGACAGAATTTTATTACTGTTTTTGACAGCATATTGACTGTAATACTGCATCCACTCCAGACTTGGAATTCTCTTCAGATTTCACCCTGAGCATTACAATGAGTACACAGTGTACGGTAAGACAATTCTAGTTTCTTCATATATGGTCGGTATGGCATTGGGCTAAGAGTCAATCCATTAATTATCCCTCATTTATCATCAGTCCTTGCCTTGAAACGTGCATTTCTGCAGTACAGAGGTGTCAGATGAGCTCTTTCTATAAAGAGAGATGGATGTAAAACTCCAGTAATGGTGTTATGGGGTAATGCAGGTAGGTGAGGAAAGGGAAGGGTAAGGAGCCTTAGCACTGGGATCTTTCTGTTTTGTTCTCTAGCCCATTTTCTGAAATACAAGAAAGTCTGGTGTTAGCTTGCCTGAGTAATGCATTGAGCTTTCAAACATTATTAGCAAAGGCAGGATGGCCTAATTTTTACAGTAAAGTCAGTAATTTGCTTTTATATTCAATACAAATTATAAATGCTTTCTACCAATTTATTGAAATACCATCATCAAATTTGACAGAAGAGCATTACACTCTGAAATCAGTAGTAAAAACTGAAATTTTTGCCCTCTGGAGTATTGTGAAACTTCTGGGAGTTTCATGCTTAAGTCACATCACAAAATCAAGTTTAAAGGGGTAATTTTTAGCTTACTTCTAATATATTGAGATTAATTCTGCTACAGCTGGTTTATTGGGCATGAGTATACAGAGAAGAGCTGCAGGCTTCCTCTGACATAGACACAAAGAATATGTTGCTGTATGATATAAACTGCTTGGGCTGATGACAAAACCTTGGATGCCTGCATCAGGCAGTGTAATTCCTGCTTTGGATGTTAGTTCATGCTGCTGCGTTTGCCAACGTTTTTGCAGAGTAACAGTCTGCATAACAGTTTGTTGGTGTCAAAAAGTGAAATTTTCCCATGTATATAGTTTAAATCATTATCATTTTAAATTAGTAGGTGTGTACAAATACTTCATATTTACTTGTGAATTGTCACCAGATTAGGTAAATACACAGTAACATTTTTGGGTTTATTAAGTGGAAATCTGTATATTTTACTGTGCATACAAATGAAACCCCTCCTGTTTCAAGGTATCATAGAATAATTCCAGTTGCCTCAGGGCAGGGTCAGGTTTGATTTGAGATTGAGCTCCACTGCAGCCCTGGTTTAATTTTCTTAATATGGCCACATCTGAATAACTGATTAAACAGAAATCTTTACAAAATGTTGGTCATGTTTCTGATATTTGGTTTAAGTGATATAGCTTATTTTATAAACATTGTTTTCCCCAGTACTAGGCTCTTACAAAAACTTCATTTCTGTTCTGTGATTCTGTGGCATCATTGGCATATAAATCAAGATGTATACCTGCATTTTATGACTTCCAAGAAGAAGGGGAGGGAAGTGGGGGAAGAGCAGTGTTTCTGAAATTTTGCAGCAAATGCAGGTTCTAAAAAATGATCAGAATGCTGTAAAGTATTTTGCACTTCATCATTTAGGTTTATTGACAGTTTGAGTGAAATTTCCACGGTTTCTGTGATGGATTGTAGAAGTTTAGTTGAAGGTTGACAGTTCATCCATCATATCAGGCTGCCTAACCTTGCAGTAAATGAACAATAAAAGTCCATTATTTATGTTGAAATTTTTCAGGAGATGCTTTAAGATTGCAATTTGTCCTTTGAAAATAATTTTATGTTTTTCTTGTTTGCATATGTTTTGTTGTTCTACTGGCTTTTCATTTTCTGCACAAAAAGAGAAAGTTGCCTACATTTCCCAAAATTCTAGGGTTTTGTACTTGTCTCTTAGGATTTTTTCAGGGGGGTTTTAAAATACGAACATTTTAAATATCTTTGCTTTATTTACAAAACCAGCAAGTTGGAAATCCATCTTCATATGCTTGTATTTCATTTCAAAGCAGCTTTTCCTCAGCCATGGAAATGTGGAAGCAGATTTGGTTGTCTTATTCCTGGTGTTGCCATCAACATTGCTGATAGCTGAGCAGTGTCACCATCAGAGCTAGGACTGGCTCTGTTAAATAATCTGTCCATAGAAACCAGGCAACTGAAAAATGTAGGGACACATAGTTCTGTTCTTTGTTCTGGGGATCCTCTTGCAGCCCAGCTCCTGGTTTGCAGTGTCCTGGCTGTGGAGGGTGGGTGTCCATGCTCTGTCCCAGGGCACTGTGTGCATGCAGAGCAGTGTGAGGCACACATTCCTGCACTGAAGTGTGGCAGCAGCATGGAATGCATGGCTGCTGTTGCTGAAATTGGCTTTGCAGAAGCTTTGCACTGATGGGAAGTGATTTAGCAAGTAGAGAAAAGGGCTGTGGGCTTTAGTGGTTGGAGTGTGCAACATGATGTTAGTGGTTGCAGAGCTAAGCTCTCAGCTGGCATCTCTATCATATCAGGGTCTGCTGCTTCCTCCCATCAGCCTGCTTGCCTGTCTGCTAACAGGACAGGACTCTGGAAAAGCTGGCAGCAGCCAGAACCTTAACTGCAGTTTTTTAGCAGCTCATTACCACATTTACTCTGGTCATGGTTTGGAACACCCCCAGGATCCCTCAGGCAGGAAAGGCTGAACTTCATGGTTCTGTGGCAAAATCACAGAATGCTTTGACTGGGAAAGGATTCTAAAGATCAGCTAGTTGAAACCCCCTGCCGTGCCCAGGGGATCCCAGCCCTTGGATCAGGTTGCTCCAAGCACCACCCAGCCTGGCCTTGAACACTGGCAGGGATGGGGTATCCACAGCTTCTCTGGGGAACCTGTGCCAGGGCCTCCCTGTCTTCTCAGTAAGAATTTCTCCTAATACCTAATCTAAATCTCTCCTCTTCTAGTTTAAAACCATTCCCCCTTGTCCCATCACTCACTATCTGCCCATGTAAAACAACGTTAAATTCCTCCAACTCTGTCCTTAGCTTTTCCTCAGCTGACTGTTGGCTGGGTTTGGATGAACGTCCTAAGGACATGAATGCCCAGCCATCATGGTGTAAAATAGAAAAGCTGTGCAGTTCACAAAGCTGAGAGCATAGCGTTGACACATCTAATTTGTTTGTCCTTCCACCTGTTTGAAACTACTCATACTTCTATGTGACCAAAAGACCCCCTAGCAGAGTATTAAGCTTTGCTCTTAAGAGATGAGCCTCATGTCTTACTGTAGCTGCATCTTGAGAGTATTGCAGATGCTCCTGTAATACATTGAGTCATAGCCTTAAAAAATTATTAAGGCTCTAAATATTTTTTTTTTCTTCCAGATGTTCAAGAAATTCTCCAAAAATTCTAATACGTGTAAGAAATACAAAATGATTGAACAAAAATAAACATTTTAAATATGACCTTTAATGTGCTGGTTAGTCTTTTAGAACTCCTGAGACAGGGTGGGGTAGTTAAGGCTTTTTTCTGAGAATATATTGCTTCTGTTAATTTTCCTTCATTCCTCACATGCCTCACAAGGAAGCATTTCCTAGCATTAATTTAATATATCATTATTTTAGCTTTCAAAGATTGAAGAATTTTGAAAGTGTGGAACGGTTGCATGGAATCATTATATGAAATTGTTCCAAAGTACTTTTATTGCAAGTTGACGTGATTTCAGTCCAACAAAGATAATAGCAAAAAAAAAAAAAAAAAATTTAGCCTGCAGAAGGGCATTTTCCTAATAAAGAGCTAGAGTTTCTCACTGCTGAATTTAATGAGACATCTGGCTAATATCAGTTAGTAGATGCTGCTAGAAAAATACTCCATTAATAGTATTTTAAGTTGATCACTGTGTGAGCCTTTGAGATAAAATATAATGGTGATTACCCTCAGTACAGAAATCAATTGACAAACTTTCTCTTTTGTTTGCAAGCATTTCCCCTGTGAGACCATCAAGGCTGATCTTCCCTAGCTGAATAACAATATCCCCTGAGAGGAAAATGGCAATATCTCTTCATTGCTCCCAGGAGATCTTGTCAAAGAGCAGGGGATGTGTATAAAAAGTGGGAGGGAGGAAGGGGGTGAAAGAAGGATAATGAACTAGAGGACGTGACTGATATATTAAAACCTTCAGGAGGAAAAAGGAAGTTGAGTTGACTAGAGAAAATTATTCTGACTAGGGGAAAAAATCTTTGCTTGTTAAAATTTTCTTAAGTGTTAGGCAGTTTCATTTCCTAATATCCGGTCTTCCACTTGGAAGCCAACGAGAAGTATTACCATATGAAACTTTGGTACCAACCCTAGGTGAGAAATTAAATTTTTAAAGCTAGGAGTTGGAAATCTGGTTTGGGTACCACAGTTAAAGCCATCTTGAATGCCTGATTTCTGAGTAAAGGAAATACTGCTCTACCATGTTTCAAAGCAGGTTTTGTCCTTCTCATCTCTTTCCTTATCTGTAGCCTCCTCTGCAGTGATGTCCAGATTATTAATCTTTAAAACACAAAATTGCTGGGTTTTAATTGCCAGGGGTTTCTTTTCCCTGTGATAAAAACGCAGCAACTCTGCTGCATGGATGACAAACATTCCATCTCCATGCTTGGATAAACTCCATCAAAAGCACATTATCTCCCACTTCTGTGGCCAGCTGTCTAATTGTATTTGTTGTAGCCACTCACTGTTGGAACATGATACTAGTGAAGAGCAAGAATGATAAATTACTCACTGCAGGTGATAGTGATGATGATAATTTTTAATTTCCTTGTTCCTAAGTGAATTGGTTAGGCTGCCTTTGAGTTCTCATAAGGAAAAGAGCAGTCTCATTTGTTTTGTCCTGTTAAAATGCTGCATGTACAGCCAGCCATTTTCTTTAGGAGAAAAGCCTTAGTATTCAGATGTATTTGAATTAAAATTTAGGCTTCTCTTTGCATTTCAGCTAAAGGCTCTGAGTGGAAGAGTGTAAATAATGTGTATTAATACTCATTTATTGTATCTTAAAGCTTTTTGTGGTTTTATTATATTTGGTACATCTTATATTAGTAAATAGGGAGGAAAATAGTCTTGAAATCATTTAGCTGGGAGGGAAGAAAAAACAGTTTGAAGACAAGTGAATCTTACTAGGAAGACCTGCTTAAATTACAGGTTTTTCATATGTTTGCATGGATACCTTAGAAACCCTCAGTAATGAATGAAGACCTTAAGCTAAATGAACTCTTCATCAAAATGTGGGGTTGACAAAATCAGGTGGGAGTTTGTGGCTGCTATTTTAATTTCAGGAGTATTTTATTTTTAGTTGAGTGAACTCTTTGTTGACCTTTGTAGGATGTTGCTCTGCAGTTTCAGTAATGTATATCTATTAATGTATATATAATCCTTAATGTTTCCTTCATTCCTTATTTGGCCACCTTAGTTCCCTGGGTAAATATATTGGCTTTGTTTTGGGGTTGGAGTTTTTGTCCTCATAGCTCACCTTTTCTCCTGGCAAGTTATTTAAGAACAGGAAGAATAACATTTTGGTAGTGTTTCCTAGTATTTACTGTCCTTTGAGGCTCGAGCATGTGTCAGGCTGGAGTTGTAGTTATTTATTACCAGTTTAGAAATCATTATTTTTGTTTTCCTCTTTCATGGTATTCAGGAGACTGGCACTTGAAAGATTTTTCCAGAGAAGGTTTAAATTCTTACTGATTAGTTGTAGGTGAAGTTGTAAATGAGCTGTCAAAGGTGTAGCAAAAAGATGAGAGAAATTGCAGTAGGAGAAATAACAGCTATCATTATGCTTAAAAAAAAACCAAAAAACAAAAAAACAAGACAAAAAAGAATCCCAGGCTGTAGTTGTAAAGCATCATTTAGAATCGATGGGGAAGTTATTTGCTTGTTCCTTTTCTTTAGTTTGACTTCTTGTAAAAAAAGATGTCACCTTTAATGAAAATCTGGCCAGCCCTATATTTCATTTTAATATGCATGTGTCTGTGATTGCTTCTAGTATGCCACTTGTGATTTTTTTTTCTTATATTTGGCTGCACGTGATAAATTACACAACAAGAGGGGAGGACTGAATCTTCCTTCAAGTTGTAGACATTGGAAATCTTTCTTTGTAGTATTGTATATTTAATAAATGCTTGTGAATATTATAGTTATTGCAATTTGGGATAGTGTTCAAAAGTGAAATGAAAGGAAAACATTTTGAACTTCACTTTTACAGAAGTATTTCTCTGAAATGCACTTAAACATAAAAGATACATAATTGTGCATTTCAACATAAAACACCAACAAGTTGCAAGAAGAAAGAAGGGAAGTTATAAATTCCTTAAAAGAAGATAGTAAACAGACCCACAATATTGTATTACTCAAAAGGCATATTAGAGACAAGGCTTTATCTAGTGATTTACAAAAGGTACAAATCCTGTTTCCCTCAACACAGGGGAGGCAGCAGGGAACACTTTCTTTGCTTGTAACTGAGTTTCTTTTCAACCTGAACTTGACCCCAAAAAATAGTTCTGTGGAGCCTTTTCTCAGTGTAGCATGTAGGGTGTTTGTCACCTCTTGTTACCAAGTGTATGGATGCTTGCATCTGCCTTGGCTCTGCTCTGTCTGCCTGGAGCTCTTGGATTTTTGATCCAAGATGTAGCTTGATTGTCTCATTTTCTCTGGAAGCCAGATTTTTTTTTTCTTCGCGATGTATTTTTGTTGTCACAACCTTGTTTTCCTGCAGTAATCATGTCCTAGGTCTTATTTGTAAGTATACCAGCAGTATTGAGCTGATGGCTGAAGAATATTTTATATGACTTGGTAGATCTCTGACTAATGTCCAGAAAAGATTGTGCATCAATAAAAGTAGTCTGATGGGTCAATAGAACTTTGTCAAAACCTTCTCAATCTTTACTCAAAAGGCACATTAGAGACAAGGCTTTAATTCACTTGGGAATGAGATTCTCATATTGAGTGATAGGACTTTACTAAAGGGCTGGAAGAGTCATTGTTTCCATCATCTGATGCTCATTTGTCATGAAGGGCTCTCAGTGTCTCCATGGTTTGTTTTGTATTTTAACCCTTTAGCCACATTGGAGTTTGGAACTTGCCAGGCTTGTCTGGAGTGCCCTTTGTTGAAAAGCAGGTACTTCAGCATAGTTTTACTGGTTTAATGCATTGTATTCTTCATTGTGTTGGCAACATCTGTTTTGGATTTCGACTAGAGAGGAAAAATACCAGAATGACCTATTCATATTATATATTTCATAATGATAAAACCCTATATCCTAATTTCATAAGCATGTTTTACTTTTTTTTCCCATCACTGTCTTGTGTGAATCTATATGAAGGGTGTGCTATAGAAATTGTCCTTTTTAGCTCTCAGAGCAACCAGTTTTCCTGGTCCTGGACTAGGAGGAGAACCCTGGTGCAGTAAGAGAGAGTTTACATTAGGTTGTTGCAGTGAGTTTTCATGGAACAGGCTTGCCATCACTGCATTGTACATACTTTGTTTGAATGCACTGCAGCTGATGTGGGGAGAGTCCCTTCCTCCCGTGGCAGGGGTGGAGAGAGTCCCCAGCTGAGTAACTTCAGCTCCTGTGGTTACTCAGAATTGGGTTTGGGTCATTTCTTCAGGCTGGTGTGATAGAAAAGCACAACTGCCTTGGCACCAGGGTCTGATGTGCTTTAGCCTTTGCACAGGGCAGGAGGAAGCAAATAGAGGTGAGCATGGACAGGATTTCACGGGTAAAACTGAAGTGGATGTTTTATTAGCATCTTCCAGTTGTTTATTTGGGTTTCTGGGACTCTAACAAACCATTTTCTGTCAAAAAAGCAGTCCAGCATTAAAAGACTGAGTGACTAATAGTGTCAATATGCTGTTTTGTGTGTGAACATTTTATATCTATTAGTATTAGGAAGAAATTCTTCCCTCTGAGGGTGGTGTGGAGCTGGCACAGGCTGCCCAGAGAAGCTGTGGCTGCCCCATCCCTGGAACTGTTCAAGGCCAGGCTGGATGGGTTGGAGCAGCCTGGCTTGGTGGAAGTTGTCCCTGCCCATGTGTTGGAACAAGACGATCTTTTAGACCCCTTCCAACCCAAACTAGTCTATGATTTCTTTTCCTATTCAAACTGAAAGAAAAGTCCCACTAATGAATTAGGCACTGAAGAGAGGGGCTCCTGAGGTTACAAGTGGGATTGGCAGGAGGGACAGAGAAGGAATGATATGGAGAGTCACAATTAGAAACTATTAGCTGCTGGAAGGGCCAGCAGGAAGAATTTGTGCATGTTTTTCCTTATCTGTGTGTGTAGTAGGGGAAGAAAAGGATTCCCTGCCTGTTGTGCTCTGCCTCTGTTCACAGGGAGCTTCTGTGGAAATTCCTGTTTGGGCACACAGCAAGTGAACAAATCGTGCAGAATCCCCTGTACTTGGTGTGTGTTTGCTGAGGGTCATGGACAGGACAAGGACTGAGTTTTGTGCTTGTGGCTTTGCACATCTGAAAGACTGTTTTCTCTTATATCATTCTGGTTGCAGTTAAGGCATGTGGGTTGTTTTGCAAACTCATACAAAAATCTAGTGTGTAATAAAATGCAGTTACAGGGCTGAATACTCTCAAGTAGAGCAAAGGTGTAATAGCAGTTTGTTGATTTTTTTTACCTAGGATTCCTAGCACACTTGAAAGCATAAATATAAGCTTGTTCCTCTTGGTAAACACTTGAAAAGGAGTAGAAATTCCAATAAATGCAGATATAAATCACAGAATTTTTCTTGAGTATCATTGTTACTCCTTTATCGTATTTACATTTTCACCTCTTTTTTTACAGGCAATTGCTGGTTACTTTGATGTATTTTTTGAGAAGAACTGCCACAAAAAGGTGAGGATTTGGGGTTATGCATTTTAAAAATGTCTTTGAGAGATGGGGATTTTATTTTGCATCAAGGTGTCTGGCAGTGACTCTATTTTGCTGTAGCAAAGACTTCATATGCATTTGTGTTTGGTAATTGATTGATGTGGTGTGATATGAAAAGGGTTGTTTCTAATCAAACTCTTGAACTCTCCCATTGCAGGTCTTGTTTTCAACTGGTCCCCAGTGTACTAAAACACACTGGAAACAGACAATTTTTCTACTGGAGAAGCCAATTCCTGTAGAAGCAGGTATATTTAAATTCATTTGGAGTGCAGCAATGGTTGTGTTACCATTAAATGTAGGTAAAAAATACTTCACAAATGACATAAGTGTCAAAAAGAACTAGTAAATAAATCTTTCAGCTGCTGTTGAAGGAATTCTTTTGTCTCACCAAAGCAGGGAAGTATCTGTGTACAAAATTCTTGTTTAGAACTACACATAAATGTATGCATAAGTATCTTGTAAGTGGACCTGTATCTTATACTTGTATAGCTCCATACTGGAATTTTGGTGAGAAAAGTTCTGTATCAAAGCATTTCTGATGCAGAACAATGTAAGACCAGAACACTGCTACTGACATTCTCTTAATTTTGACATTGCTAATATTCTGAAGTATCAAATTTGTCAGGTGATTGCACAGGATTCTTGTAGCCCTCCTGACCTGTCCTGTACTTAAACTGATCATGAATATATGCATAGGTTGTATCTGCCTCAGTGGGGTTACTCTATAAAGTCAAAACAGTTTTAAAGAACTCACAGCCATGAACTTGAGCCACTGAAGTACTGAATACGTTCATTTGATACACTGTAAATTTTTATAAAATAGTTAAATGCTGTAATAAGTTTCACCTTGAATTTGATGCAAGTCAAAAGGTTTTTGTTGTCATCAGGGATAGCAAAAAGCAAAAATCAGATGATGAACTATTGAGGTGAGGTTTGGTTTAATTAGTTCTACTCTTGAAAGCACGTTTTATACAAGTAGTCAAATATTCCTTGCTTTATAGGTACAAGTATATCCATGACCCTCACAGAATGGTCATGCAAGAGGATGGACATGCAACAGGTCAAGAATTATAAGTCTTAACCTCCTATTCCTGTAGAGGTTATTTCAGACTTTCACAGACTTTTAATAATCCAAGGAAATGAAGTAGTTACATTTTTATGCTGTTATTTTATTTGTGTCCATTTGGTCACTAGATATTTACTCACCACTGTTGAACTCCCACCCAGTGCTGAATCAAGCTGTCTTTGAGACCCCCTTTCCTTTACAGACTAGCAGGACCAAAGGAGGAGCCTCAGAATGGGGCTCATTTCTGCTGGTCAGTTAATAAACTCATGGTAGTTTGTGGCCCTGGCCTGAACAGTTTGTAAATAGATCAGACGTACTGGGGGAAAAGCACAGAAAAAATTGATGCTTCTGCACTCAACTGAACTGCTTTTACAGTTGCCTCTTCCAGCTACCAGACATGACAACTTTTTACCAGGAGCTTCTTTCCTAGAGGCACTGAGATTTGTGATATCTGACAAATCATTTCTGTCTTTCATGTTTTGACTTTATATTTTTAAACAATTTTATTTGCACTTTCTTAAGTCCTGTCACTTCTTGGCGTGCACCCGTGCTTTGGTGCATTTGTACTTAGCTTTGTTCTCTTCAGATTCTCTTTCTAGACAAGGCTGACTAAGATCTCCTTGCTGCTACTCATTAAATCTCAATGTCATAGAGTGGATTTTTTTGAAGTGCAATGACATTTGTTAAAATATGCACATTATTTCATATTACAGAGATCATTTGACATTTTTCAACTGTGTGAAATTACTGGGAGGTGTGCCCCAGCCTAGAGTTCTGCTCTGGGTGTGGTGACTTTCTGAAGGTACCTGCAGAACCAATGTGCTCTGAAACAGTGAACACAACCAACTTGACCTTCAAGATCACTTGTGCTGTAACTCTTTCCTTTTTATTAGTTCATATTTCTTAACATTATTCCCATAACAAATCTTGTTACAGCTATGTTTCTCTTTCTTTCTGCCTGTCTCCTTCTCTTTGTAATTACTTGAGTTCCCCTTTCCCATCCTTTTGCCCATTCTGTCTGGTTTATATCTTACGTGAAATTACCACTTAGATCTAGGATTGTCTACCTTTTGCTTCTAGTGTAAAAGAAGATTCTGAGAGAAACTCCTGATGTAATTTCCTTTTCTTTTGTAATCCCAGTCGTAATTTCTGTGGGATATTTGTTGCTCATTGATGACAGTAGCCCATCAAGCAGAAGGTGCTTCCTGATACTTATATAGGAATGTAAATTAATTTACGTGATTTTTCTGGAAAAAACATTCCCTCTGACTTCGATCCTTCTCCTTCGTTGTTCCAAAAATCTTTTTCCTCAAGACATGCTGTTATAAGTACAGATTTCCCTGTCTTCCTTTTTTTAATATTCTTTTCTTTGTCCAAATAGTGACTTGAATATTCGTCTTGATAATTTGTGGTTAGCCGATATTTTTTTTTGCTTCTTCAGTCTTTCAATTTTCTCAACTAAACAAACTGTTCAAACTCATTTTGCAGTCTATTTCAACTTGCACTTCCAGCTATTTCTCTTATCCCACTTGTTAATGAATTAGCATTGCTTGTTACCACTTCTCATTCAGCCTGATATGTTGAACTGAGCCCCACTCTGAGTCCACTGAGCTTTTAGGGAAACCTGGTCTTCAAAAGGGCTTTCCTCAATGCAGCTTAGCTGGAGGCAAAAGTAACTGCATTAGATTAAACACATTTGCATCATTTGAAGCTTTTACATCTACCCCTTTGTTTACTGGTGTTCATCAGGCCTCTGTATAAATTCTTAGATTCAGAAATACATCATGGCAATAGGAGAAACAGCAAGGAAGATGCACTTTTGAGTAAATATATTCACAGAATCATTAAGGTTGGAAAAGACCTTTAGGATCCTTGAGTCAAACCATTAACCCAACACTTCCAAGGGCACCACTAAACCATGTGACGTGTCTACAGTTCCCTGGGCAGCCTGTTTCAGTACTTTACAACCCTTTCCATGAAGAAATTTCTCCTGATGTCCAGTCTAAACCTCTCCTGATGCAACTTGAGGCCATTTCCTCTTGTCCTGTTGCTCATTACCTGGGAGAAGATCAATTCCCACCTGGCTACAAGCTCCTTCCAGGGAGCTGCAGAGAGCCTTCTTTTCTTCAGGTTGAGCCCCCCCCCAGCTCCCTCAGTTGTTCTTCATCAGACTTGTGCTCCAGAGCCTGCCCCAGCTCAATTCCCTTCTCTGAGGAGCCAAAAACTGACCCCAGGATTCGAAGTGGGGCCTCAGCAGTGCCCAGAACAGGGGGATGGTCACTGCCCTGGTCCTGCTGGCCACCCTACTGCAGATCAAAGCCAGAATGCCATTGGTCAAAATAAACTCTTCTTTTTTTCTAGTAAATATTGGGAAATAAACAGAAATAATGCAATTTGAGTCTTACAGTAACCTGACCAGTGTTACCATGGTGGCATTCGCTTGTAGCTTTTTAATCGGTTGTGAAAGAAGAATTTGCTAGTGGAAAACACATTTTAAATGTTTCCTTGTTTTGAAAGCATCTTTCAGACAGGGCAGTGGCTGTCTTTCCCCGCTGAAGAAAAATGGTTCCCTCAGATTTTTAGTTCCAAGTAAAATAGTAAGGCTGACTAAAAGTCCCTTATCAGATGCTTTATAGCTTTTGGGGCCATGCCTGGAGTGGTTATACAACACTGATTGTATTTGGTTTTGTTCTGTAAAAGAGGTTGAGCTTACAGATATCCAAACCTGCTGGGTATTTAACTGGAAAATGTTCCTTTATGCCATGGCAAAATTGTTTTGTTCTGCAGTGTGAACTAGCTCATTTTCTCAGCTGTTTGATGCCAGGGTATTTGTTGTAAAAATAGATCTATTTTCTCAGCCATAAAAAGGACTGAATGTTTTGATCTATTCTAATGATAGCAGAATCAAGCAGTTGCAAGCCAAAGGATGAGTCTTGGAGCTCGTCCTGCATCCTTTGCTGGTCCTACTGCAGCCTGCACTCCATGTTTGTACATCTCTGGGATGAAGTGGGAGAGGTTAATTCTGGGTCCAAAGGTCTGGACAGTGAGGCAATAAAATAAACACCTAATTAATACTGATTATTTGCTGCTGAGTTTCAGCTTGGTACCTGTGGTAGATAGCTTTGTATGTAATGGATATATTTAATGGCTAATTTCTGTTCATTTCATTTCGATTTAATGTGTGAGTGAGGGATAGCCTCTTACTACTCATGTGTTCTGAAAAACCAGTTTTCTTCCTCATGGACGCTGCCAAGAGACTTGAAACTGATTTTCAGTCAAGTAAAACAAAATAGTATCAGCATGTTGGATATGCTTTAACTGTTTAGCAAGCAATGAAAATTAAAGAAACAACAGAAGCAAACCTGGGTTTTCTCAGACAAAACAGTGATGTATTGTAGACTCTCTACAGAGTACCAGTCTTCTCTTAGAGCCCTTTTAATAGCTTGAACATGTCTTTGTTTTGAAGATTGAAATTGAGATGCCAAAGCAGTATCTTTTTCTCCCTAATGGTCCAAAAATGAGTCTCTTTTGTTGTTTGTTGCAATATTCCTGCTAAGCAAACAAAAAAATACATCATTCTCATTTGGTTGTCTCAAGAATTTACTGAATAAATCAAATGCTTACAAAAATTATTTTAAAGGGCCCACAGAATCTTTTCAATAACAATGCACTAAGTTAAAACCCAGCTCTGTATGCAGGCAAATTCTATTAGCAATAAAACTGCCTATTGTCAGCATTGTGTGCTCTTGATATTGCCTTGCAGTGAAAATAAAACCTTGATTTGTTTTTCTGTGGTGTTAAAGGGGCTAGCATGGCAAAGCTGGAGCAGAACTCACATGACTAAACTCCTGTAAAATCCTTGATTATCTTTAGCTCCCCAGTCTCTGTAATTGGAAAGCTGTTTATAAATTTATAAACTGAAAGAATGTTGATTTGTCTACTTAGACAGCACTATTAAAAGTAGGAAAACAACACTGGCACGATTAATCTGTCTGAATGTTTTGGTCCTATACTGAAATACTTCAATATTGTGCATCCCAGTTGGATAATTTGGCTCCTAATTAAGATTTTAATGTTTGTTTTGCCTGTCTACAGCTGCAACATGGTGTCTATAGAAATCTGTCTCTTATTTATGTACAAGTGGCACCTCCAAAAATTATGTTGGCTTTTAAAATCTAGTAATTGTTAAAACTTGAATTTTGAGGTCACACTAAGTCTGGTAAGTCTTATGTTGTATTTATATTTATCTCCATTTTAAAATGATCCTGCTGACTTTTCAGAAATATTTTTAGGTGTGTGTTTCAGGGCATTAAATGGTGAGAATCTCTTCTCATGGCTGTTCTATCTCATTGAAAGATAATAGAAATCCCATATTTAGACAGGAAAACTTGGATGGACTCAGGACACAGAGGTGCCTCCCTTTGCAAGTTCTGCAGCTGCAAGGGAATATGGTTCAAACAGCAAAACCAGTTTTGTTTTCATAATTCCCTGTGGCAGCTCTTTGTGGTGCCTGAGCTATCTGGGATCTGTCACCTGTGGCCACCTGAGGCAGCCACACAAGCCTGTCCTGCTTCACTCAGCTGGCAGTGCAGACTTCTTTGCAGCAGCCTCGTTCCTGGGTTGTCTTGAGCAGTTGAAACATGTCAGTTTGGTACAAAAACTCCTCAGAGAATATACTCAGAGCATGCTTGGAGAAGACAGAACCTCAGGGTACTTTCAGCAGAGGGTGAACAGTGATGCAACAGAAGGAGCTGGCAAACAGTTGATAGAAGTAGCCAGCCCAGAGGAAGGGTGTCACAGGTCAGATGGATGATACCAAAAGGCAGTGACTGCTGCTCAGAGCAGAAACTGCTTGTTGGATCACACTGGGTTGGAGAAGTGGCCAGAGGGGAAGGTGGCAGTCTGTGCACAGCTGCAGGTGCCTGCAGTTTAAGAGGATGAATGGGAAGATTAAGGGTAAGTTCCTGAGTTTAAGGGAAATGCTCTTGGTCCCAGCACAAACTGTTTCAGTCTTTCCTTGTTTTCCATTGTCAGAAGATAGGTGGTATATGGAAACACTTTCTACCCAGAGTAATGCTTTTGAGACTTGCTGTTTTTCTGTTGCATGCTAGAACTCAGTGTTGCATTAGATAGTGGGTCCAGTTAATTAAACTAGATCATATTTAAGTTGTCAGCTTCCAGCAAGGACAGACTTGTTGTGCAGAGCAGTATCAAATTGTGCTGGTTTGTGACTAGGAAGGCACAGACCCACTCAGTGGTTCTTTGCAGTGTAGGGGATTTGTAAAGGTACTTTTCACCAGCAGTTCAGTAGTTGAAGTATGTTTAGCTCAAAGCCCACTGCAGTTTTCTGGCAGCCCTCTGAAACAATTCCAGTGAGCTCTTTCATAAGATTCTTAAATTTTAATGGGGTTCAGCATAAATAATGGTTTGAGTACAGTGTTCTTACTTGTCCCACTGTTAGCTTCTTCAGACTCTTCTAGGGGAGGAAAAGAAAGAGACCTGAAAGACCTTGATTCCTGGCTGCCTTTGGTAACTCTGAGTCTTTTTTGGGATCAAAGAGGGAGGAGACACCAAGTTGTATTGAAAGGCAGGGTAGTTCCTCACATTACAGGCTCATGGCCATGGGTCATTCCAAGCCTTAAGTGGATGTTATGGATATGCATGCAAGGGACTGTGTAGAATCTTTGGTTTTGATCAAATCCTTTATAGACTGAAAAACCATGATTTGTTGGGCCTGAACACTCTTGGTGATAGAGGATCTCTGCAGTGAGAGCTACCTTGGCTCACAGGCTGCAGGCTGGCCCCGTGTGTGATTGCATTGCACAGACATAAGTGACAGATGCCACTGCTTACAGTTTTACTGTGGTAAAAGAACCAAAATAGGCTGGTCTGAGTGTCCAGAGCACAGGTACTGCAGAGCCTGCAATCAGACATGCATGATGTGACATGCAGTCAGTATGGACATAGGGATGTCTTTTTTCCTGTGCTAGCCAAGCTTACACAGCACTTCTCCTGAATTCTTCTTTTTCCATTTGGGGGAAAATTTCAAGCCTCCCTGGGGGATAATAAAAATGCAGGGAGGGGGTGGTAATGGATTCAGTTTTGTCCTAATCAAACTGCAGTGGCACTGTGTGGTTTACTTGCATTCAGCTGAGCGTGATAAGAGCAAGGTGATGCAGCTGAGTCCCAGAGACAGCTTCCTCCAGGCAGCTCCTAGGACAGAGAATGGGGAAAACATCCCTCATTTTCTATCTGCATGACATTGATTAATTGTTCAGAGCTGCCTTTCAGTTACTGCCGTTGTTTGCTTCAGCCCTTGGAAAAGGCTACTCAGAAAAGCACATTTAATGTGGTTACAGCATAAGGAATAGCTGGGAAAAAAGGAATGGAATGCTTTGTTTCATTAACTATCTTTACAAACAGAATCTGAGGGTTCTGTTCTATGAAGTCAGCTATTTGTGAAATTACATTTAAGTTTTTGGTTCATTTGTTTTATTATTTTGTATTAATGTTTTAAATTGGAAGATTGAAGTATGGATTAATTGAAATCATGGAATTTTAATTCTCAGAGGTTCTTTACTCTTACTGAGTTGTTATCACAGGATGTTAAGATAAATCCAATAGGTCATTTTTTAGCAGTTTTGAAAATCTGGGTGTTCAAATCAGGTTACATTTCCTAGCTGGAGTGAGACTATAATGCCCTTTTTTCTTTATCCTGTCCTTCTGTCTGGCAGACCTGTCTCTGTTTAAATAATCTGTGAAACTGTTTTCACAATTCTCTACAAATTGCATTGTATTATGTCAGTCTTTTGATTCCTAATAACAAAGCTGCACAGGAGTTGTAGTTAAATCTCTAGCTAACTGTTACACAATGAAAAAAACCCAAAATGATTTTTTTTTTCCTTCTGATCCTTGGTACTACTGTAATTCTTGCTGATAAGCTGCCTTTGATATTTGTACTGCAACCTTTAACAAAATGTCCTGCATTTATAATTTATAATTTGGACTTTCTGACAGTTTGCTGTTTGTGGATGCAACTCAGAATTGTGCCAAATGGAGACCTCCAAGATGCTTCCTGAATTTGAAACCAGCTTAGTTTTGCAATTTCTATTTGTTTTCATTTTTGCAATAAGAAAGCTTTTTAACAGGATATTAACAATGGCTTTTAAAATCACAGTGAGTAACAAACAGCTGGAAAAGACCTTGGATCCAGTAAGATAGAAAAGCAGCAGCAGTGGATGTGGCTGGTGTGATGGAAGAGTAGCAGGGAACTTGCTGCTGCAGGTTGGGATCACAGCCTGCTGTGATGTGTTCAGCAGAACCTGTGAGGATGTCACTCTTCCACGTTTGAAGTGGTGGGATGAGGTGGCTCAGCAGTGCACTTCCTAAATGTACACATTTACAAAAATGTGTGTTTATATTTTGTGAGTTGCATAGTCCTAATTTACAAATATTCCTTAAATGAAGGGTCTTAGTAAGGACTGAAAAGAAATTGAGATTAGGTTTTTTCCTTCTGAGTAAAAGCATTTGCTCTGGGTGTAACTGAAGGACACACCTATCAACTGTTATGACACTGACAATTTGTAAAACAAAACCTGCAATTAATAATATATGTACTTGAAATGCCACAAAGATTTCTGTGGTAGTTTCCTGCCAGATAAAAAAAATAGCCAGTCAGAACTTAAATGAAATGGAAACACAGAGCACATGGCCCATACAGCAGGAAGGGAACAGGCTTTGGTGGCTACATGGTTTTAGCCTAAGATGGTGAATACATCCAAGGGATAAAGTGGTTTTCCCCAGGCAAAATGAAATATTTGGCATATCAGTAATTTAGGTGAACCTCTGAAGTGAAGGATCAGCCACAACTCAGCATCTCTCCAGGTTTAAGTGCAGTTGGTTTGACTTGGGTTTGTTGTCAAGGGCTTCGAAAACTTGAACTTCTCTAGACTTTAAAAATTCTGATTAATTGGGAGCAGCTTCTCATGCGACATGGATGCAATGCATCTTTGCTGTTACTTGTGAGTGATTCAATACTGTAACCAGAGCAATTCCCTTCTTATTTTTTCAGGGGAGGCCCTGAGAGGGAAGATCACAGTGCGCAAGAACAGGAAGGATCCGCGGTCCCTGTTCATCACCCTGTCAGTGAAGGAGGCACAGCAGACCTACAGCCTCCAGTGAAACTCTGGCCATGCCTGGGAGCTTCAATTACAATGCTGATAACTGTTCTGGAATATCCCAAAATGCTAAACTCTTGGTTTTGTGTGTGTGTGCACACAGAAGAATATGGAAAAGTTACTTAGAGCTGAGATTCACAAGAAAATCAGATCCTGCTGCTTCACCTGGTGTGAGGAAAGCAAGAAAGATGGGTTTGGGTTACCTGAGACTGCTAGGTGAGAAAAATGAGCCTAAAGTCTTGCTGTAAGGAACAATAAATACGATCTCTCAATAATGCTTTATTCTTGCACTGGCAAAATCCTTGTATAGTATTTTTTTGTGAAAGAAGCAGCTAATTTATGTGTCAGTGCACCTCAACAGTAGGTGGAAAATCCCAATGGGAATAATTTTTGAATTCCAACTGCAAGATTGCTGCAACAAAGATGGTATTTTTACTACACTTCTGCAGTTTAAAAGTTGTACACATTTCAGTTACATTTGTCTAAATAAATGAACCCAGTGTGATATATAATGCAGTTGCTGCTTTCCTTGTGTTCTGTGTAATTGGAAATTCTATCTGTCCTGTGGTGGCTCATTTATTTGTGCCTTCAATTTTTTCTCTACATAGGTAGGGCATAGGTGGATGGAAGTGTGTATCTTAGTGACTTTAGGAAAAACACAACAAACAAAAAGCAGTTTCTGGAAGGTGGGTTTGGTTTGGCTTCTTACAGAAACACTGGACACTCAAGGGTTGACTGTTCAAGGGAGGGGGTGGGCATGTAGGTATTCATTTTAATTCCCTTTAGGCTCCTTAAATGTCCTAATTAACATGTGGATGTTCAGGAGCTCAGCTGCAATGAATGTTCATGGCAGGAATGCTCAGGTACTGATTTTAGATCCCTCAGTTTATGCAAGTGAGACTGCACACAGTTCTTGAATCCTGTCTATTTTCAGGACAGGCTTTACTATAAAAAACTTCACAAAAAAACGAGACAATTGCACACACAGGAAAAGTCAAAGATACAAGTTTTATTTCCCAGTAGGATCTGAGAAGTGGGAACGCTCTACAGTGATAAACATGTGAGTCCCAGTGAGCTGCTAACACTTGTCTAGCTTGGTGACATATTTTAGTCTTATTCAGGGCCCTTCCTTTTTGTTTGCTGCTGGCTCCTTTCCAGAGCATCTCTTGTCTCTGGCATTTGGTTTTCTCCTGCTGTGGGGTTTTTTGTTGGTTTTCATTTTGCTTGAACTTCTAACCTGCCCTGACAGCATTCCCTTATTTCTGGTGACCAGATCTGTCCCGTCCTGGGCTGCTGCTCTTCTCCCTGATCCTTTCATTTGAAATGTTGAACGTGCAGTTGATTCTTGGGAGGTGCAACAACCCCTGTACAAATCTAATCCCTGCTTCAGCAACCAGTGCTGCTCAGAGCCTGCTTGATTTACAGGCACAGCAGAAGGGGGATGCAGATGCAATAAGATGCAGACAAAGGGTTGTCACAGGCCTTGAAATGTAGGAATAAGTTGTTGTTGCTAATGGAGAACTGCCAAAGCATATGAAAAAATCTCATTGGGTCTATGATGCATATCTAGGAGGATATAAAGAAAAAATAAATGCAATTGGTAATTTCAGGTCAGCTGTCAGATGTGTGAAGAATACAAAATGGAATTAGGTATTCCATCCTTAATTCCTTCCTTATTATGTAATTTCATGCATAAACAAAGCCTTTTCTTTGACATCAGAAAATTTAGGACCCTTGATTCACTTCATAAATTCCTTTTGTGAAACTTGCATTCAGAAAAGGACGGATGAATACATGGGGGTAAAGGCATGGCTGTTTTTCAAGGGGATAACCTTTGCCTGACCCAAATTGCAGGTGGCAACTACAAATTTAATGGGAAGGTGTCTTCATTTGCAGAACCAGGGACCTGGCTGGTAGGTATTAGCAGTGTCATGTAAGTTTGTATATGGGAGTGGTTTTGGGGGGTTCAGGGGGGTTTTTTTTGAAAGTATGTTTTTGCCATGCTTAATAATGAAGTCCAGCACTCCTGAAGAACATTGCAGGGACAGAAGTTTTTAATGTTTAATGCCACAGTTAATCTTTTTCTCAAGGAGTGTTCTTTACCAGGAGTTATCAATCTCTATTCATGCTGAAGCAATTTGCATTATACTTAGACCAAAGTCAGAGGAGTTAAGATTGACCAGTGATTCATAAAAGTTCTTTTAATATTCAGATAAAACCTGAAGGTTGGCCTGCCTTCTACTTGCAAATCTGTGCCCAAAGTCTGTGTACTTGAAAATAAATAACCCGCCTGAAAATGGTGTGGATGCTCACAGGTCTACTTCTTACTTAGATGTTAATGGTATGTTAGTTTTTGGGTTTTTTCTAATCTTGTCTTCTGCAGTGCTTTTAAATGTTAAGCTAAGCTGTAAAATTATCTTGCTGCTTCTGCCCATCAGAGAGCAGCTAAGCAAGAAACTTGGAAGCTTCTGGTCCTTGGTTACTGAATGACTCTTCAGTGAGCACCATGCTGTGGTCTCTTAATAGGATTTTTGTGTGTACACCTCAGTTTGACCTTCTAAATTCTGTCCTGTGGGGTGTGCTGTAATGAGACAGATCCAGCTTTCGTGATCCAGAGAAAAGCAAAGCCTCAATTTCAAATAAAGCTCTGCAGAGGATTCGGAGAGCTGGTTTGGGAGATATAGCTTCTAACTAAAAATGTAGGCTGCTAGCGAGGTTTGAAGAGTTTTATTTCAAGGATGTTTCTGTGCTTCCTGTTTAATAGTGCCTGAAGTTCTCAGCAGTAATGACTCTTAGCATTTTCTGTCCCTGGTTTAAATAATCTGAAGGAAAGATTGCAGAAGTGCGTGTTCCCCAAGGTTTGTGGGGTGACACAGCCTGGCTGTGGCTGGCTGGAAGAGGTAGGAGGGGAATTGGAAGATCAAGGGTTGAAAGTAAAGGCTTGTGTGAAGACTAAAGTGATGATTTTATTTTTAGAAATCAGGTTTAGGGGTACAATTTGCTACTGCTTTTACTACATGGGTTACCTGCGTAGTAACGGCATTTAGGAATTTTCAAAGGCAACCAAAAATAAGTCATGGATATATATCTGTATATATACTGTGTACTATATATATACTGTGTATATATATCTATATATATCAATGTGTATATATCTATATCTGTATATATCTGAGTACACAAACTTTGGAAGGAATGGCAAAGACATTTTATGTTATTTTGTTTATCCAGGCATTGACAGATGTTAAAGCTGGTGAAGTAGTGACATTTAATTAAAAGACAAATGCCTTATTACATGGAAAGGGTAATTAGAGGGAAAATCTGTCTTTTAATGTTATGAGCACTGCAGACAAATTTGCAGGACTTATGTGATTAAGTAGGTGTAGAAAGCACCCAGTTGGAATTGCTTTTATATAACTGGACAGAAACCTGAAGATGGTTCAGTTTTCCCAGTTTAATAAAAGTTTAAACACATACTGTTTGATACAATTTCGGGCCTTATATTAAATTCATAGGTCAATAATTAACTTCACAGGGAAAAGTGGTATTGGTAAATACCAATTTAATGACATTGTGGAGCAGCAAAGAGAGAAGGAGAAGCCTTCCTGCTGGTGAGGTACCATGCACACAGGGATATTAACAGGATATTTTAAAAGCTCATGCTTTTTCAGCCCCTGAATGTAATGTGTAAATGTCTGTCCCCTGGTGCACACTAATTGGCTCAGAATTTTTGTCTGCTTTGCTAATTCCCATATATCAAAATAGAAACAAACTTCATTTCTATTCTTTTCTGAATGTCAAGGGTGTTCCTGGGTTTCTTTGAATTACTAATGCCTCCAGGTTCCAGCACTTCCTGAACTCCTCCATGGTAAATGAAAAGGCCTCACTCATCCCATGGAAAAACTCTACCATGAAACAATCGATTTCTGGATTTATAACATTTCTCTTGCTGTTCCTCTAACAATTAACCAAAGTAAAATAAAAGACTCTTAATGACAGCGATAACAAATTAAAGAGGAATAAAGCTTACTCAACATGTTAATTCTATTTTCCACTTGGGTACTACTCAAAACATCAGTGAGAGAGCAAATACGTCTCCTGGAAAGCAAACTGGCTGAAGTTACCCTTTCACAACTAAGAACTACAAGCCAAATAAAATTATTCTCCTTGGATTCAGCTGGCAGATGCTAAAATAATCCCCCTTCACATGGTGATGTGAGAGGCTTTTCAAATAATTTTGTTTTCTTCCAAGGAAAAACAAGGGTGAAACAGGGGATAGCCATTTTTTCAGGGTTTTTTTTTTTAACCTTTCTGGCATCTTGATACATGATCCCTTCCTATACAAAAGAAGGAATGGATTTTTCCAAAGTGACTTGCATTAACTGAGAGAGATCACATCTGCACCCCAGAGTAACGTGCAGTGAGGAACAAGGTGTGAGTGATTCAAGTACTTAGAGGATACCCACATCTGGGAAACTTCCACTGGTGAAAACCTTCTGAGGGGCAAAATGCCAGTGCTACCCAAATAGAATCTGTGCCAGGTGTGCTCCTCTTGGGATCACTGCACTTGGCTTAATTTGCTTACCACTGGAGCAGGTGATACTCATAGACTAGAATTAAAAATTCTTGGAACCCAGGGCACAGGGAATGTTTCTCTGCCTGTTTTAGGAAGCCCTGGTCCCCACCTGGAAACTGCTTTTAACCTTCATCCCTGGAAAAAATTGCCAAAGCTTTGGGATGGGTTGGAGTCTACAGGTGTGAAGTAGATAGTAGTAGTAGTTTATCACAGGGTGAAGAATTTAGGGTTTTAGGATTTTAATATGAGAGTGAATAGGGGACAAGATGGAGGATTTTGGGTGTTGTCTCATCTTCTTGTTCTTCTGCTCCATTTTCTGTAGCACTGGTGGCACAAAGTCATTGGTTACAGAAAGCAGTGGCATGGGTGCTACGTGAGTAGATTAATAGAAGTTATTGGTAGAAAAGTAAAAACAGCATACATGTTAGAAAGTAATTGGATTAGATAGCTTTAAAAAGCCTTGGCTTTGGGTGTTTGCTCTCCATTTTGTACCTTGTTTCTCATACACTAAGTCTGGTGTGCAGACAGCGTATCAAACTCAAGATAAAAAAAGAATAAACAATATACTGAAGACAGAGAAAATCCAGAGTCTTCCTCATTTTTCATCCTTGCCAAAGAACTCACAGGGGAACCTCCTCCAAAGGGCACAGGGGGTAGGATCCCACTCTTGTCAGGGGACCAAAACCTGACAAAAATCAACAAATAAATAAACAAACAAATAAAAATCTGTAAAATTGACACAGTTCATCCAGTATTGTCCAAACAAATTAATACACATTGGCTTCACTCTTTAGAACCATCACTCTCTGCAGTACCTTTTATTGTAAAGTCAATCTTGCTAAGAATTTTAGCTTTTGCTTCTATTTCCCTAAGTGTTGCAGACTGCCTGGATGAAAGAAAGAGCTCTGAGGTGGCAGGAGGAAAAGTGAGCTGGTGGGAGACACACCAGAAGGTCCTGGGAGACACTCCCCTTGAAGGAGTGTTGATCCACTTTGGGTAATGATGGTTTACATAATTAAGCCTGAATTACAAGTAGGATTCGGTAAGTAGAACTGAATTTTGATTTAACCTTCTGATGGGTTATGCAAAGAGAGGAGCACTGAAAAGAGGGAAATTCTTAATAATATTGACTCCTGTCACAGCACTGGACATTCTTGGAACAAAGGCTACTCAAGTGGAAAATTGGATATGAGGAGGAGGAGGACTTCTGTGTGGCTCTGATGTTAAACTGTGCTGTACTGCTTGCTTGGGAATTAATGCAAAACCTTGCACTGGGGAGAAAGAGCAGTGCAGAGTTAAGGTTCTTGCCTCATCCTAACACGCTAATGTTAATTTTGGGAGCATTGTGCTTTTAGAACATTCACAGCCCTTGTGTTTGTGGACAGCCCAAAATGGGTGTGGCTTTAGAGAGTAGCAGATGATATGTGGTGTCCCCAGAGGTGGAAATAATGCTGTTACCATTGGTGTGCAGTGACTCCGACCTCCTTTAGGGTGTCAGGTGACAGTGACCTGGACTGAGCAGCCTAGTGGGGACAGGTATCCCCAATCTTTTTAACTTCTCACCTGGAACAAGCCAACGTCCTTTGCAAATGACAGCAAACCACAGCCAGCTGAGGAAAATGGAAGGAGAGGGGGTTTGGTTAACCAAGGTCATTTCATGTTGTCAAAAACAGAGGATATTGAGGTAAAAAGGACAAGCTCCTTCTTTAATTATCAAGCTATTCAGCGCTGATCAAAATTTTCTGAAGTGACTAGGGTTTTTCGTTTTCTTTTTTTTTTAAATTGGTCTGATGAAACTGAGATTTATATTTTGGCTAAAGTTTGCCTTTCTGAATGTAAGCTCCTCAAAAACCTGAAGGCAACCTCCTTTGTAGTGCCTTAAATGAAAGATAATATAAGATGGTTTCCTCCAAAACAGACTTCCTGGGTGTCATTTCTTCAGAACAGGTTGATCTATGTTTTAATATTTAAAAGATGTCATGCTTTTTTTCATCTCCCTATGTTAAAAAAAGCCCCACAAGCAGATTATGTGGTATGAGGGTGGGAGTAAGTACTCCATCTTTCATGGCTTTCAGATCACCTTTTAATTCATTGTTCTGGTCAATTCTTAAGTTAAAACCTAAATGCAACATCTGGCTAAGGAATACACCATGGAGTCAGGGTTGTGGCTGAGCCCATCCCTTAATGGAATTTTGTCATTTTCACAGGGAACTGTTTTTCTGAATCAGATGTTTCATGCCTGATTTATTCATCCATGTGACAGTTAATTACTTTTGAAGTAATTGAGACATTATTGAAGGAAGTGGGTAAGAGAGCTGTCAGCAGGAAAACCTCCACAAAATCAATATTATAACATCATCTGGCACAGGGTGCCCAGAGAAGCTGTGGCTGCCCCATCCCTGGCAGTGTCCAAGGCCAGCCTGGATGGGGCTTGGAGCAGCCTGGGATAGTGGAAGGTGTCCCTGGCAGGGGAGTAGGAACAAGATCAGCTTTAGGGTCCCTTCCACACCAAACAATCCTATGATTCTGTGATCCTGGAGTCTGCTTTTGTAGTTGCCATCTGAAAACTTTGCTTCAGTCAGTGGAGTAAGCAAGAAATAGCTGAGCTGTTACCCCAGTCTCACCATTTCTCTGCTCACATGAATTTATTCCCAGCAAGAAATTGTCATGACAGTCTACAGCGTTGGGAAAAGACTTTCAAAGAACTTAGAGGGGAGTTGATTAGTTTTTTGATAAAATGCTACTCTTTGATATGCCTGTGAGGACATGGTTGCATTTCCTGAGTTCTGTCATTGCTCCTCTGGAACCACTCTGTGCTTGAATGTTTTTAACAAATTCCTGTGTCTGTACCTCATGTTAGAGCACTGAGAGCAAAATGAAGCCTTTCCCATTAGTCAGAATGCCCAGCTGATATATTACCAGTAAACCTTGTTGTCAGTAGGTCATTGCCAATCAATTTGCTCTTCAGCATATGCTGGCTGTATTTTTAAAACACTGAACTGTACTGGTCCTTTGGAAGAGGACAAATGTGCCTTTTCAAATCTCCTTCCCCATCTCCATTCACTCAGCTGTTGTTATTTGGGGAGGAGGTGAAGTGGTCAAGCATCAAACTTTGATTTGATGTGTGCTATGCACTAAGCAGCACTTCACCAGTCTCTTTGGAAAGGTGGTGTGGTGGAGAACCAGAGAGGATGAGGCACTGGGTAGATCTGTTGTGGGGTTTTTGCATGAAATATTTTAAATACTGAGTCTCTTTCCAGAGTGCCTCACCTCTACCTGTCTTGCATAAGGAATAAAAGCTTAGATGGGGTTAGCCAAGTGTAATTTACGATTTCTCTAGAGATGAAGCTGAATGAAGGACTGGAATGCATAATCCTGGCTGGTAACAGGAGTGTAGGTGACAGGAAAAGTTAATAAAAGGCAATAAAGTACCTACCTGCAACTTGGTAAAGTAATTACCTCAGCCTAGAGCAGCGTGTGGTTTAAGAAAACATCACCAGATCTTATTACATTTTCCTGTGCTTCACAGGAAAGCCTCTGCAGGTCATATTTCTCTTTCCTCCTCCCTCCCTGCAGCCTGTTGCAGCTCACACTGTGAAGCTATTTTTCATGCTCAGTAGCATGGAAACAGAAGGGGGAGAGATGAGCTGTCACCTGGAGGATTTTTGCAGGGGGTTTCTTGTGGGCCTGATGAAGGGCCAGGGGAGAGATGGTGCAGGTGGCATTTCATCTTTCTGCAGCACATTCCAGGGACTACAGTTTGCTCTAGCCTGCTTCCCTCTGATTGTGTGGGATTTGAGAGAGAGAGAAATAAACCACAGGGGTTAATACCATGTTGCCACGGGTGTTAGTACTTTTGCTGGTGTGTGTAACTCAGCTGAGTGAATACAATATTGTTCTTGGCTTTGCATTATGGATTGCTGTATCACAATGGTTCAAGACCATTTTTGGTTATGAGAAAAGGCATAACCTTTTTACACACACATTAACTTCTCCCTGTTATCCAAAACTGTAATTTCTCTGCAAGATCCCCAAGCCCTGGGTGAGGGCAGGTTTATTCACCGGGGAGAGCTGTGCAACCCCAGAGAACCGATGGAGACCTGCCCATTTCTTGGACTCCTGAACTGCAGCGAGAGCATTTGCTGAGGACTCGCCTAAATTCAACCTGTGAATCCTCTCTCCATGGAGGGGGCACGACCAGGTGAAAACCACATTTGACTGCAAGTCAGACCCACGAGGTCCTCGGTCCGGGTGGAATCAGTGCATTTCACAGCTGTGGTTTAACATCTCTGATCTGATTGCCTTTAGGCTGTTCAATCGCAGCCTGAAGTGGATGTTTAAAGGCATTCCCCGGGGTCCTCACACTCATCCTCATCCTCACTATTGTATTTGCCTTTCGGGTTTAAGGGAGAAGAGAATGCAAATGGCCATCCGCTATGGAGAACTCAGGCCAAAGGGGTTATCTCTGGGTTTGCCACGATTTCCCTGCCACAAAAACAACAAAAAGAGCTCGAGGGGAGGAGAGAAGAAGGAAACCTCCCCTCCCGCGAGGTGCATGGATTGATGTGCTGTGGGAATTGCTTCCCGGGACAGGCTGTGGCTTCAGAGGTTGGCATTTGAAAAATGCCAGAAAGCTGTCTCTAGCCATTACAGTTCGTTAAGATCAGATGCATGTGGCTTTTCTCTGCTATTTGGATTATTCAATCCATTAAGACACAGCAGTGAGAGGGAAAATCATGAGAACTTTTGTGTCAATATTGTTGCCAGGTGGCAAAGGAGGTGACAAAGGTGCGGCTCGGGGTCGTGGGAGAAACCAGCGGGGAAGAGGGTGCAGGTCCTTGCTGCGGCTGCCTCCATCCCTTTTAGGCAAACTTTCCAGCGTGAAGGGCCGAGAAAGGTTTAAGATCAATAGCTGCAATGCTTAACTCCGTCATAAAGAAGCCAGAAACGGGGAATTTAGCGCAGGGATTAAAACTGCATGGATGCCCGTGGGCGCGTCTGGGATGTTTGTGGAGAGGTGGCATCGCTTGCTCCTGTCGTGACTTGGCTTTTTTTCCACTGAGGCACGGCACGAATGCGGCATGAAGCCAGGAAAGTGCCCGTGATGAGGGAGCGGAGGGGGAGGGAGGCAGCGAGCATCTTTCGGGCAGGGGATCGGACACAGCCCCACACACACCCTGTCCCGGGGGCTTCATCTCCGCCGCCTGCCTTCGCGCATTTTCTTATCTGCAACGAAGGGGCAGGGGAAGAGGAAAGACGGCCAGCGAGGGGAGAAAAATAAATCAATTGCTATTTTTCATCTTTGACAAAGTAATTAAGACTCGCTCGTCCGCTCCGCGGCCCGCGGAGGGGCCGGTGTGCGGGCAGCCCTTCCACCGCTCGCAGGGCTCCCGGGGGGCTCCTTCGGGCCACAAAAACGCTGTCACCTCTTCTGTCGGAAAAACAGCGATCCCCTCCCTGAAGCAGCGGCCCTCCCTGCCAGCTATTCCCTTTGGGAAGGAAACAGGGATCCCTCCAGGCAGAGGAGGCTCACGCCGAGGGTGGGTGACTTCCCCAAAGCCCCGAGGGAGGGAGGGAGGGAGGGAGGGATGGGCGATGTTCGGTGTGGGCTGCAGGCGGCTGCTTTCCCTTCATCCCTGGTACCCGATGTGCGCTGGGAGGGTGGTTTGCCTGCGGGACAAGCGTTCGGGAGGGACGGTGACAAGGAGCTCAGCAAAACCATCTGAATGAACGTGACCTGCTAGCTGGGGCGCTAAACCCCCACACTCCGGGGATTTGGTTTGGTTTTGAATAGAACCGTAAATCCAAACTCGGAGTTTGGACCAAAGCGGGTGTTTCCATCCCAAATCGCGTGTGAGAAGGCAAGGGGGGCTAGGGAGCTGGGCTGTGCGGCCCCGAGGGCCGCGGACGGGTAGGACAAAGGAAAATGTTTGAAAAACGAGCCGCGTTTCTCCCTGGGTCTCCCTCTTGACCAAGAATGGATCCTTGGCTCCGGTGCTCAGCGAGAGCCTCCAGCCGTGCCCCTCACAGAGCTTTCCCTGGGGTACAGGGGATAGGAGAGCTGCTCTTGACTTTTCAGAAAGTAAAGGAGATCGATTCCCTTTTTCCAGGGGTGAAACTTCGATTTCACGTTTCAATACTGATGGAGAAAGCAAAAATATAGCTTGGAAAAGAAGGTGAAGAGTGAGTTTTCCGATTTTTTTGAAAAACAAAATAAGTCAACCCAATGACTCTAGAAGACGTTTAGGGGTCTTCCCGACCAAAATATCTCTTGGACTACTTGCCTTGTCGCTTTTAATCCGGCCTGTGCCTTTAGAGGCATTAATGTAAGCTGGAGGTCAGCACGGCTGAGCTAACGACCAGATCGCCGTGCGGCCGGAGGATGCCTCGAGAAGGAAACGCTGCAAACCACCAGCAGCTTCTCCCCCTCCCTGCCAAAGCCAGCTCCTGTGAGCGCCCCTCGATTCCTAAACAGACCCGCAGAGAGTTCACAGAACGGCTTGGCTTGGAAGGGATCTGAGAGTTCATCCAGCCCCACTCCGCTCCTTGCCATGGGCAGGGACACCTCCCACGAGACCACGCTGCTGTTCTGCATGACACAACAGAGGCTGAAAAGTGACTTTAGAGACAGGAACGGACAAAAATGCACAGTGTGTGTGTGTGTAAAAATACCCGCATGTGCCTACAGTAATTATATGTATATNACTTATAGTATGTTCATAGCAACACCCCCGCGCTCGAAGATGTGCGAAGCGACATCACAAATTTAACGCCAGCTGTGCTGCGGACGTGCCCTGCAGCTCTGCTGGCAGCCAAAAGCATCTTCCAGCTGCGAGACTGGCTGATCTTTTGGGCGAAAATCGCTTTTCGCCGTTCTGCTTTGCTGGCCCCCAGCTCCTGGGCTTTCCTGGGGCTGGCAGGAGTTGTGGCGAGTGAGTTGCAGCTGCGGAGCCGGGGGGAGCCGGGGGA
>VXAX01004541.1:320184-345139 GCA_013399835.1 Leptocoma aspasia | reverse complement strand
ATAGGCTGAAAGGAAGAAAAACTTCAATCTCTTATTATCAAGAGACAAGCAGAAAAACTTCTGTCCCTAAAACACAACTCAAAGATTAATTTATAGAAACTTCTACAGAATCANCCAGGGAGGGGGCAGCCACAGCTGAATATTCTTAGCTGTCCAGGTACAAGATAAGAAAAGTTTCTGGAATTTCTGAGAAGACACTCGTTTTGAAACAGTGAGTATGAGCTCAGCTGGGTGGAGAAGCAAAGCAGTGACTCTCAGTCCTTTGCAGTTGCTCCTTCCAGAGAAGTTGTGTTTCAGCTCAAGTTGCTGTGTGTGCTGTTCTTTAGTGCAGTGTAAGCCTTGGCATAACTTTTTATTCCTGAAGAGGGAAGAAAAAGGCACCGGATGAAGTTAATAACTTCTTTTCAAGATTGTTGATTCACGAATGAGGACATTTTTTTCTGAAAACTGGAAAAGGTTTAGCTTTTGCAGACAGGAATGCCTGTGTGAAGGGACCAGTGAATTTTCGTGAGCTCAACAAAATCCTGAGTTGTGAAGAAATGAAATTTTCTACGGTGAGAATGATTTCTCCAATGGGTAAAATGAAGGTCCTCTACTTTTCTAGCATAGATTTTCTTTACCAGCTGTCTTCACTGCACTGCAGTATGGCTCTGTGTGAAAACCAGGTAGAGCTCTCTTAACCACCTGTGGTTTGATTGTGACAACGTGTGCTTATAGTTTGCAGATCACTTTAAAAAGGTTTGAAGACATAGCCCAGTTTGTAGTGTTAGGATGACATCAATGGTGTTTATCTTCTCTTGGGGACCTTGTTAAAAATGAAGGCATGTGCACATGGGATTCTTTTAGCTTTTTTTTTCCCCAGTGGTTATTTTCAAGATGCTGCCTTAGACCCTGTTTTACATTTTTGAAGGGAATTGTAAGGCTTTTCTGCAAATTGCTCAGCTCTTTGCTAATCAGAGTTGTGCTCGTAGCTACTGTCAGTAATCACAACCAGGAAATAAGAAATTACGTTGTTTGTTAAGGAAAACAAATTTGAACTGACCATGTTTACTCTCTAAACTTGCATGTTCTGTTGTGATTCCCTTCAAATGCAATATTTAGTGAACTTACAGTGAGAAATAAATTGACACTGATCAGTCATAATTCAATTTTTATGCAAAGGAAACAGACAAAGCAAAACCAAGCAATGATTTTCTATTATTGCCTCTGTAAAGCTAATATTTGATAGATTTAGATAGCCTAATATTAGACTTTCATTAGACTCCACATCTCTGGAAGTAAAGCTGATCATTTTTATATGTGCCTTCACCTAGTTATACTTCTATAAATCTTCTGTGTGCAATTATTGCAAGCACATGCATTTTCCAAAAGTTACTGAATTATGCACAAATGTAAGCAGATATATTGCTGTTCATACAGTAAGTGAAATGGAGGACTTAGCATAATCACATTAGGTAAAACTGCCAATAGACCATGTAATAAAGCATGTTACTCTAGGGACAAGATACCAATTTCAATTATTCTGGCACAAATACAGTGATTTTTGTGGGATTTTGCAAGATTTCCTCAAAACTCATTAGATTCAGGCTCTGACCCATTTATTAGAGCTTGTGGCAGCACCCTGCCTTAGGTGTGTGTGCTTTTATTCACAATAATTAATTCCATATGCACCAACTCTGTGTGTGGATACCCACCATTTGTTGCATAGCAGGCTTGTTTTGCTTACTCAAACATATTTGTTTTCCTTTCTTGTTCCCAGTTTATCCTCTGCTTCAGTTTTTACCAGTGGGAACCCATGACTTATGGAGCTTACCACTACCCAGGCTGGTCCATGGTGCTCGGGTGGCTGATGCTGGCCTGCTCAGTCATCTGGATCCCAGTTATGTTTGTGATAAAAATGCATCTAGCCCCAGGCAAATTTATTGAGGTAATTCTTCTGTCTTTTTTGCTGTTGAAAAATATGGCCAAAGGAGACTGTCTCTTTTATTTTATGTTGATTTTTGTGATATTGAATGCCTAATACTGCTCAGATTACTTTCGATGAACTAGGTATTGTGTTGCAAAGAGATGCCCAGTTGGTTTAAAATGTAGACCTTCTATTCCTAGCTTCTCAAGAACATGGCCCTAAATTGTGGAGTGGTTTGTTTTATGAGGTCTAGACAAAATTCATGAGGTTTTGTAGGGCTTTCTTGGAAGAACGTTGCTCTAGATTTGTTGGCCTTTTTGCAAGAGCAGCATATAACCACAGGAAGCCTCAGCTGCTGGTGTGTATCATGCCCAGGGAGCCTGGAAATCAGCACCAGGAGAGGTCAACCAGGAGTTGCCTGAGCAAAGGGAGGGGTGGTTGGGTGCTGGAGTCATCCAGGACGTGCTCCACAAGGTTGTGCCACTCACTGAAGTCCAGCAACAAGATGTGGAGCAGGAAGGCTTTTCAGGCATCTCAATCTCCTTGTTATAAAACCCAGCTGGCAATCTTTGCTTTCACCCTTCATCTCTTTGTTCTTCTTGAATTAGCTGATCCTTTCTGGCACCTGGGCTTAAAATAACTCCAGGTGGCAATTTATTTTTAATTTAAGCTTCTTTTGTTTATTTTTTCTAATTGGATTTCTGACACTTGCCCCCACTTGCATCAGAAAGGTGGTGGTCACCTACTTCTCTCCGTCCCTGAGTCCTGTCCCTGCCTGTCACCCCCCTCTCCCTGGCTGTTCCCATCCTGCTGGCTCCTCAGTCCCTGGCAGGGCGTGGTACAGCAATGTCAGCATTTCATCCCTTTGTTGCCTTGCTCCTGTCTTCTGGAGAAGCTCAATGCTCTTATTTTAGGTCTTTGAGGCTTTCTCAGTTCTGCCTTCTCATCACTGCCTGCTGCCTGTGCTGCTCCCACCTCGGGAGAAGGAACAGGCACTCACTCCCCTTTTTGGAGCTGCTTTTGCAGCTCAGCTTCCCTGCAAATCCCACCGGGGCTGTTCCTTGCTTCAAGAAAAAAAAAAAAAAAAAGAAAAGGAGAGAAAATGTACTAAAATAGGGTAATCTTTTTGGTCTCTCAATATGTCACACTACACATGCCTGAGGGAAAAGACCACGCTTCTCTGCTTCCCACAGAGCAAAGGAACTTTGTAGGAGAGGAACTTTGACAGTGGTGGGACACCCTAGGGAGAGCATCCAAGCAGCAGACAGTGAGGCCACCCCTCTGAAGGGTCATTCAGCTCTTGTGTGGAGCAGAATGGAGTGCCTGGTCAGGAGACAACTGCCCCTGCTGGAAATGACCTGATGTGCAATTAGATTTACCTCTTCCTTCTCTCGTAAGCTTCTCTCGCTGACACAAATGGTTCTGCTTCAAAACTTCTCACCTCTAGAGCTGGCATACACATTGCCACAAAAATAGGGTGCTTCCCTTACTGCTTCTCCAGGTGTGCACCCAAAGAAACAGCCAAGAGTTGGATCTGTTTTGAAAGGGCTTTTGCTGAAGATGTTTCAGCTCTAGTCTGGTATTTCCTCAATATCGAGTCTGCTGCATAAAATTATTATGGGTTATTTGGGAGGTAAAAGTTGCAAACTGGTGATTAAGTAGAGATTAAAATAACTGATAGACAAGTCTGATTCACTTTATTAGGTAATAAACATATAATTGTTCCCTCTTAAGTCATCAAAAATATGTTTTCTTTCCTTTTTATCTGTGAATGCACCGATCAAATTATATATTCAATAAAGAACTCAGTAGAAAGATCAGAAAATTTTCATTGTTTGCCAGGTTGGCATTCTCCTCTTTCTTTTTTCCCGCAGATAGCAACAAAACATTTTGTCATCTCAAAATTAAAATCTTTGTTCATTCATAGTGATGTACTACTTTTTGGTCATTTGTATACTTCAGGGAAATATGCTAACTAGAAATCCAATTATTTTAATGCACTTACCCATTGCTTAGACCATTGGGCTAAGTAATTGTGCACATGTCCTTCAGTAAGAGAGCCTCACAGTCTGTAGCAGTGGTTCTGAGCTCCCCTCACACGGTGAGGGGGAGAATGTATAATTAAAACCTGGGCACTTTATCCCCTATTAATCTTGAAAACTTGGTGCAAAACAAACGCTGGGCAGCGGAGCATTGCCGGGCTGTCATCAATAACCTTAAATGAGCCTATCCTCACTTCTGCATTGTAATTCTGCTCTGTGGCACCAAGTGAGAGTCTCTTTTCTGTCCCCCATGGCAGAGGCTCAAGCTGGTGTGCTCTCCACAGCCGGACTGGGGCCCGTTCCTGGCCAAGCACCGCGGCGAGCGCTACAGGAACATGATTGACCCGCTGGGAACCTCCTCCCTGGGACTTAAACTGCCAGTGAAGGATATGGAATTGGGGACCCAGTGCTAATAATTGTTACAAAAGGCTGGCAATAGCATTGTCAGCCTTTTCTGATTTTTTTTTTTTGTTGTTCCGTTTTTCTTTCCCTCCCCCCCCCCATTTCTTCTTTTCTTTTCCGCAGTGCCTGAAAGTGGTTGCTTAGGAAAGCAGGGCTTATTGTTGCATGCCTTAGGGGAGGCCTAACTAGACCACTTCCAGGTGTAGGTGATGCCCGTGACATGTTCTGTACCCAGAAGCCCTGCGTGGGACAGGTGACACAACCAGGCGTTGTCAGGTGAGGCAGGAATAAACAAAATCAGACCGAAAAAATCTCTAGAGGAAATGAGGTGTGCAGTCTCACAAGCACCCTTTGTAACAGGGACTGGGATTTTGCTACAAGTGTATTTCAAGGAAGGTTCATCCCTCAAATAGGATGGACGTGAGCAAAGAATGGGATCTCCTGTAGTCCTGATGTAAATCCAGCACAAGGCTCCTACAGCAATGGGGTTGCTTTTTCTACACTGACAGCTGACCTTGACCCATCGTGTCTGCACACTTCCTTTATGATTTATACCAACTTGGAGGGATTGTTATGTTATTTAAACAAGTGGAGACCCTTGAAACAGCACACCAGGAAGCAATATATGAGGTGAGAACAGAAACACGATAATCCATTTGATCTTTACGAGTAGAAAAATAAGAACAAAGTTTAAAAATTATCAGTTGAGAGACTAAACTGCATTTGAGTCTAAAAGTTGTTTGGAAATGGTGTCAGAATGAGTTGTATGGGCATCACTGTTTAAAGTCCTGTCATATGTTTCTTTTGATAATTTGTTATCTGTTATTTCAACTAGGAATGCCTCAGTTATACAAAGTGTCTGACAACCTTCTCCATGCCAAGTGCACCTGTGGTTTTACTCACTCTGCTCCAATACTCTGAATATATTTTTCCTTGTTTCTCTGCTTTTGTTTACAGTATCTCCTCAAGAAGCCATCATATAATTTGTGCCTAACTTTGTATTCTTACAGTGCTAAGTGTAGTCTAGTTACCACCTGAAAACTGTTATTAGATGTGCTGTTCAACTTTGTGACTTCCCATTCATTTGCCTATAAGCACCTTTATATAACCTATAACTTTTAGATGGTGTATTCTTCTCTTTCAACCAATGGGGAAATAGCAGGACCCCACTTGTCTATATATTATATATATAGCACGTAAATTCTTCAAAGCAGTACTCTCTCTCAAATGTGCATAGGGTATTTTTTTCATTAAAACATTTTCATTAAATAAAAATACCCAAATTCACAATAATTAACCACTGCAGTCATCCATATAGATGCAACATTATATATAGAAAATGCAAGGGTTGGAGGGAAAGGACAATTTAGTAGAGGGCCATCAGAACATTACATAGCAGTAGGGCATCCTAAATCATTACATTTTAGAAATCAGATATATGCAGTCCTATGAATATTAGACTTAAATAGTTTTGTTACCTATTGGACAGAGTAAAAAATAGAGCTTTTTAAGAGTACATTTATTTACCCAAATAGAAAATTAGCCCAACTTATTGCAAATG
Source organism: Leptocoma aspasia (assembly GCA_013399835.1). Lineage (NCBI taxonomy): Eukaryota > Metazoa > Chordata > Aves > Passeriformes > Nectariniidae > Leptocoma > Leptocoma aspasia. Next base: position 339,228 of record VXAX01004541.1, on the reverse strand, counting down.
CACTAGAATGAGGGAGAAAAATATATCTCCAATAATTGGCAAAACTTAACCTTTATTATCTTGTTATATCCTATACATACATATATGATATTTTTTAACAGTGATCAGTGTTCATGTAGTGTGTGCTAGTGATGTTTTGTGTCCCTATAAATATCTTACCAACCAGTGTAGAAATGATGAGCTTAGTAGTTTAGCCAGTTTTTTCCTCCCCACAGACACTGATGTAGTAGCCTGTAAATGTTCTTTCCTTTCAGGAGACTGTTTCTATCCTGTTCTTTTGTCTGTTTGTCTTCATATTACAGGGTCTCAGGTAAATCCTCAGTTCATGTGTGTCTGTAGATCAGTAGGTGTGTTGTTTCCATCCTGTTGAAGAAAACAAAAAACTAAACCTTAAAGTAACACTTCCACAAATCGTTAACTCCTTTTCTCTGTGTGTGTGTGTATATATATATGTATATGAAATATATTAATCGTTTTGCTGAACTTCCTCTTTCACGGGGCAATTAGTGTTGCCAGTTCTAGGCACTGCTGGAGACCTTTAATCCTCACAGATTACAAGTGAAGCACTATCAGGGCTTGTCACCCAGGGCAGGGAGGGCAGGTTCCACAATATTTTACACTGACCCCTGGATCTCAGCTCCATGGGCTCTTGTTGGTCCCTGTCCCACACAGCAGCAAGACAGGACCTTCCTGTGAGCTCCTCTGCCTTAAAGCTGCTCCCCCTTGCTTCAGCTTTGCCTGCTATTTCAATAAAAGAGCTGCTATTCTTAGTTCTGGCCTTTATTTTCCTGACAGAGGCAGGTTTGAGAAGCCATGCTCTGTCTGACCTCATGAAGGTCCATAAGGATGAGCTGGAAATTTGGTTCCCATGTCTAGGTGGGCCTGAGGGACCTCTCCTGGGTGCAGAAAGGAACCTAAGTCAGCACCTCTCTTGGGAATTACGTATTTCTGTTGGGATAAATCCCTTTGGGTCTCTCTTAACCAATATTCCCTTGCACCTTGGTTTGATTTTTGGAGTCCAAGCCAGTATGGCTTCGCTGCTGCTGTCATTAAAAAGCAACAACAAACATCCATAGGTTTGGTCCTCTTTGAAAAAGAGAAAACACAGCTGAATATTTTGAGAGCACTGAATCCTTTCACTTACTGGCTTGTCTCAAGCCATGCCTTGGAACTGAGATTACACATTGCCATAAAGTTCCCTCGGTGTAAGGATGTCAGTTACTGCCCACCTGAATTATGGAAGAGATATCATTTGAGGGAATACTGCTGGGATATGATATCTTTTGGCTTGGATTACCAAACCAGACTGCATATGAAATTGCAACTGAATTGCTTTCCATGATTTATGTAATTAATCTGCTTGCTTTTAATTTAGATGTTGTTCCTGTGCCTGCTAAGTCATTAGCACAGGATTAGGCTTGAATTTGAAACTCTGTAAATAGATGATTGTGATTTTTTTGCTAGCTGATCTTTGTCTTCAGCTTTGAGCCCATTGCTAGGCTTGCAGAAACCTTTGGAAAAGGGGAGAAATGCATACAAAAATCACAGAAGATGTGAAGTTTTCACTGTATGTGAAAAGCATACAGTGGTCACATGAGACTTTTTATGAAGTATTTTACTGTCCAAACCTGAAAGTTGAGATTAAATTAACCAGCAGTGTCTTCTTTAAATGAGAAGTTACCTTGAAGTTTAGGAATGCACTTCATTTACTAAGGAAATGCACTTCATGTTCTAACAAAAGTTTGCATGTACTTTGATAATTTTCTAAAAATAAATTTAGTAACTAATAGCATAACAGTAAAGATCTTTAAAAGAAAAAAAAGGAGGGGAAAAAGCCATATTAGTAAAAATGTGATGTATGTACTTTCAGATCTATCTATCTTGTGAGTCAAAATTGTTTAAATTTGGTGAAATTATGATGCATATTTTTTCTTTGAAATTAAATTGAATTTCTGGATGAGCTGAGATGCATTATTGTATGCATTAAAGATTATACCTAATGCAAATGCTTGCCATCTTCAAATTCTTTGGGGTCTTCCTAATGTTTTTAATATGCAATGTTCAAAATCTGTGTTTCAGCTAGACAAGGCAGCACTTTGTTTCCAAAAGAAGGGTTTAACAAAATGACCTTTAATTGAGAAAGACTTGGATTGTCTTTATACGATGTTTCAATTGAGTCCAAGTAGTCTTTTGATTCATTTCTGCTCCAATGACCACATTAGATGTGCCTCCACACTGAAGATCATTGCTTCTGATACACCGTGTGACTATCAAATTCCAACACCTGATTGATTTTAAATACCTTTGGCCTTTTTGTTGTGTACAGCTGTATGGATAATATTTCTTTTTGCTGGTGTTAAAGCAATGTTTATGTGTGGCAGTCCTTGGTCTCCTGTTGGTTTCTTACTCTGCAGCTCCACTTTTTCCTGCAATCAAGGGCAGACTTGTAGGGACTGTGGGTTGCAGACAGCAGAGCTTTTTGACCAGAGACATCCCAGAAAAGCTTCTCTGTTCTGCTGCTGTAAGAGACACTTGTTTCTTGGTCTGCAGTTAGATGGTGTGCACATAAGGCACCTGGAAAATGGTCAGAGCTTGATAATCCTGAGGGGCTCAGGTTGGTGCCTTGAAGCAGGAGGGGAGAGGAATTGGGATTTCTGCCTTTGTCACCCTCAGGCAGCCTATCACCAAAGAGAAAAGGTTTTCCTGAGGGGCTTATCATAATGTGAGAATTAGGTTGGATCTTAATGCTTGCAATATTTTATTTGCCCATAACATTTAAATACATCTTCAGGTAACCATTTGCCTTATAGCTACCTTCCATTGTTAGGAAAATTGACTAAAACATGTTGTTATCTGTCCTTTATATTATGTAGTATTACCTTGTAAGGTAGATGCTTGGCTGGTATAAATTGTCACAGCTTTGTCTGGAGCTGTGACAATTTACACCAGCTGAGAATTTGCTCCCTGTGTCCTATGGCACTTTATTACAGACCCATCGCTGATGGGTTAAATCTTAATTACTTGCGTAATGTCATATATAAATATATATATATATATATTTACAGGCATTCTATGGGGTACTGCTACCTATGGATAAAGATTTGTACCCTAACCAGAGCATTACGGTTTTTTTTCATTAGCTGTATGTGCAAAAGATATATTGTTACAAAGAATGCATCATATGTATCTCATGTAGTACATACCATGTTGCTGTATGTTGTTAATTTCAGAAATCATTACTCTTGAGGCCCTACCTCAAATTTTGTATTTATGTGTACAAATGCAATTTATTGTATTATATATTTGCCTAATATATTTGAATGTGATAAATTAAAATTATTCAATAATGTATGGGCTCTAAAGACTCTAAATAAATGTCCAGTGTTTAAAACAGAAATTAACATCAACTTTCCTGGTGAATGAAATGTCTTTTTTTCCACCACCTCCTTCCCCACCCAACACACACCACAAACATCATTCTTACTTAACACACAGCCTTGAGTTACCTTCAGAATTGATCCATTTGATTGTTAGAAACATTGAGCAGCAACTGGAAACAGCCCTCCTGGGAAACAGGGACGTTGCCCAGCTGCAGAAACAATATCATTTAAATGGCTGCTTTCTTAACTATTGAGTGCTCTGTACCTTGTGGAACAATTGATCGCTTAACAGAGGACCAACTGGATTTGTTTAAATCCTTCTTATCCTATCAACTCAATTATCCCAAAGGCTGTCAAACTGTTAAAAACAAGAGAGATTCATATCTGCTGGAGATGCAAATGGGAGGCTGGAAGGAGGAGCAAGTGAAGAAGGGAAGTGTAAGGAGCACTTTCTGGTGTTACCGTGCCTTGTGTTCGAATTCCTGCCGTGCGGTGAGAGCCTTGTGCCACAACACTGGCTTGGGAAGCAGGTTCTTCCCTTCCCAGCCTGCTATGGAAATGCTGCTATGGGAATGCAGGTCCAACCTGTTTCACTGTTGGCAGACACGAGCTTTTGAGCAGCTCTCCAAATACGGTAGCTGAAGCACGATGTCCCGACGTGTCACCACAAGTGGTACCACAAGTGATGCTTGTGCCAAGAGCATGATTCATTTTGGGAGAGGGTCTGAACCTGAAGGCTGCTCTGTAGCTGAGTGGCAGGACTGTTTCACTTTGTTCCAGAGCCTAGAAGCTCGTGTTTCTCTGAAATGTGAATTTGTGGGTGAAGGAGGTGGTAGGACCTGGTGATGGAAGATTGCAGTCATTCTTTGCACATTACCCGTGCAGGCAGATTTCATTTTGGGGAAGTCTGAAGTTACCAGCGAGCATCATGAGAGTCCTGAGAGAAGGCTGAGTGCCATTAGTACCCTTTTCAGGAGGAAAAACTGAGGCATATGGAATGTGTCAAACTCCCAAAGCCAGCCAGCGTAGGTCAATGATACAACACATTGATTTTGGGAGTAAGAGAAAATAATTTGCTGTCACCGTTAGGCATCTACTGCATCAAATCTTTAAACTCATGGGAACAGATAAAAATCCATGTCCTTTTAACTTGGTTGTATGGACTGACCACAGCCACAATTTAAACCGATGCATGTTACTTACCAGCTGGAAGATAGGCACATGTTCTACTACACTGCTCACAGATGTGCTTAGTCTGAAATAATTGTGCTCTTTAGGTGCTGAAATTCCTATTGGAATTTATTCAAACTGGAGGTTGAAGGGCTCATCTTATACCAAATGGATTAATCAGCTGTAAAGTTTTGTTTAGATTCTCAGTCATCAAACATTAGCTGTGTGTTTGAGAATTAAAAATAAAAAAAATAGAGCAGTAAGTATTGCTCCATGACTGCGTACAGAAGTAGACAAATGATTTTTCTTTGTAAGGCTTCACTCTGATGGATTTGTTAGTTACTTATGTAATTGTGAACCCTAAAGTGGATACCTTCAGCCTGCTGAACTGATTATATAGCCCTTTACAAGTATTTGTCAGTGGGTAAGGCAAGCATGGCTTTCAATACTCCCCCCTTGCTTTCCACCTTTTCCTCTTCACAGTGTAGGCGCTTCAGGTGTCAGTGCTGCTGCTAATTCTTGCCCTCTACTGGCGGCAAAACAAACTTTGCTCGTATGGATCGCAAGTGTCCTCGTGGAGCCAGGCTTTCTAGGGATGCAAGTCTGATTTGTGAATCGACAAGGTTTTCTACCCCATGAGCAACAAATTGTGGGCTTCGTTTTTCTTTCCTTTTTCTCCTTTCCTTTCCTTTCCTTTCCTTTCCTTTCCTTTCCTTTCCTTTCCTTTCCTTTCCTTTCCTTTCCTTTCCTTTCCTTTCCTTTCCTTTCCTTTCCTTTCCTCTTTTTTTTCCCAGCACTTGCAGTGCAGCTGGCAACTGAGTCCACACATATTCAGACACTCTTGCAGTAGTAATGCTTTTAATTGCATTTTAGCTGGGACATGCAGACAGCCCTACAACTGCTCAGAGAGACACTGGGCCTACTCAAAAATCCTTCCTCAAACTACAAAATGTCACAAGCTTTGTGGCTGGCAGGACTAACAGTTTAACACCACACAGTTAGCAACTTCACAATAAATTAGGTCAAAACCAAGATGCATTCAATGACTGATGGACAGTGCAAAAACTATGTTCACAGGAATATTATCTGAGCTGAAATCCAGCTCAGTTTCCAGGACAAATGCAAAAGTACCTTCAGATTTTTTTTTAATTTCTGTGAATACTCAGGAACACAGTTTTAATTCTTACCTGGAAGTCAGGCTTTTCAGCTATTTATACTTCCCATAAGAACACATCAGAAGGTCAGATTTTCTGGTGATAAAGGGAGATGATTTGTTGCCATTAGGGGAGGTGTAAGAATAGTGTTGGCTGCAAGAAGGGGATTTTTTGTTTTCCATCCATTTGCCCTATCCTTTCTCCATATGAACAGGTGAACATATGTGCTCTCCAAATGCCCTCTCCAAACGTGGGATCATCTGGGCATTGAGCTGGACTATAGGAAGAGCTACAGCTGTGGGACCAGCTTTTTTCAGAGCACTTTTTACCAAGCTGCTTGTGTCACTTTTTGCAGTACCTGTGGGCTTTTGGATGCTTCTGGTGAACAGAAGAACTAATCAGTAATGGTTAGGATATTCTTTTCCATGAGATTGCTCAAGGTGTGTTTGAACCTGTGCTTTAGAGCTGATAAAATGGTGCAAATTTTTGCATGTACCCACAGTAATTTTTTTATAAACAGCATTTAATCCAGGCTTAGGTTAAACAGATCAGTTTGAGAATCTATCTATGACCAGTTTAAGTTGTATATCCACTTAAGACTATGCATCAAGTGTAACATGGAAAACTTGAATTAGATTCAATTTGGTGTCTAGACAGACACTGGTTTTACTACCAGGTAAGCACAAACAGATTTAAGCTAACAAGAACTGGATATACAGACCTGTTTCCCAAAAAGAAATCTCTAAAATCAGATAGTAACTGCTATGCAAAAGCCTGCTGTTATCAGGATGGAGGAGAGGGGTGTGTCTTCACGTGCTGAGGTACCACTGCCTCTTTCTCTGGTTGCTATGGTTATATAGAATATCTGTGCATAGCCACACACTCTTGTATACCATGGGTGCACCCCTCCTCTCGCCCTGTGGCTGATGGTGGGGCACCCTAGCCAAAGGGAAGAAGCTGCAAAGTTACATTTGAAGGAAAAAAAGTTGTTTTGAGACACTGGAGATGAATTACGGATGTGATTTCTGAGTGGCCGCCCCAGAGGTTTCTTGGAGTGCGTTACCTTGCTGGCAGCCAGGAACAGCTGTTTCCAGACATCTCACTAATTAAGTAATTAGGTAACCAAGTCAGACTGTTTGCTCTTGCCAATGTAAATGTGTATGAATGCAACTGCACCCCTAAGATGGGCATGATTTTTACGGTGTCATCCTAACTTTGTCCAAATGTACAGCTCATTATTTAACATTGAAGATGGCTGGAATTTGCACTGGGCAGCACAAAATCACGATGAAGGGAAGCAGCAGAGAGGATGATCCTGGGGCTTGCAACTGTAGATCAACTGGAAATGACACTCTGGTCCTGTTCAGTAGGGTGGGGACATCACCTGGGGCCAGTAAACTGTCCTTCAAAATTAAATCAGGTGCTCTGCAGGGAAGAGTATTGCTTATAACCGAGGCATGTGGTAGTGTGTTCCTTGCCAAGCACCGAGCCAAATTAAAAGGCTGGAGCGAAGAAATGCTTGAAGACAGGTTTTAGAACAGCTATCAGAGCGGATTCTCATACGGCTCACGAGTATCTTTAAATACTTTACCTCCCTTTTACACACGAAAGCGCAGTTAAGGGAGTTGAGCAAGGACACGCAAGAACCCGAGGAACGGCACAGGTTTCTGCATCATACCTCAGAACTTCTTTTTGTTTATTCATACGCGGCATAAATTATTACTACGAGTAAATAATTAATGAGGGTTGATTCTCACGCCGAAAAGAAGAGGAAGGCGGCCCGGAGCCGCCGGCAGAGCTGCGCGGCGGGGCCCTGTCGCTTGGCGGGGGGGTTCCCGTTGCGAAGGGCAGCGTTCCGAAGGGGAGCGTTGCGACGGGGAGCGGGGCCGGTGCGCAGTGCGGNGCGAGAGCGGCACCCCGCGGGGACCGGGAGCGGAGGAGCGGGGTCCGGGCGGGCGCTGCGCGGTGGCGGCCCCGGGGCTGGTGCTGTCCGTGGTACCGGGCGGGGGACGCGGCGGTTCGGGCGTGATGCGGATGCCAGCGCGGTGTTCCAGCCGGTGCCGTGCCGGCTCCGCTGTCTCTCCAGCCTCGCGCGACCCAAGTACCGCTTCTTGTTCCTTGCGGACGCTTTGTTCTTAGTCCCCGGGTACCTCTCCTCCTCGGCTGGAGCTGCTGAGGGGCGCGTTTCTCCGTGGTGCTTGTGGCTATTCTCGAGGAAACCACCCGGCACAATTGTCAAAAGTGCAAAGGAATTAACGTTTTATAATTAAATTCTTGTGGTAGTTATAACCTCATCGAAATCTACAGAGAGATGCGGCATGAAAATAGTTGGAAGAAAATACCGCCCGTCCCTTTCATAGTGGTGTTACCCCTGATAGTGCATACAGAGATTTTACATGGTCAACAGGACCCAAAACTCTCCTACTCGGAAAGTTCTCTGTGTGCAACAATTGCCATCGAAGTTGTGAGAGGAGAGAGCAAAATGCCTCTTCTAGAGCCTCTTCTTTATCATTTTATTGGTTTCACATTCATGGTTTTCACATGGCTTGATTGCATTGAGTGTGCTTTAAGTAAAAGTTTTCCCACCTCCAAATAGCACGTTACACATGTCGAGGAGATTATAAATGCGCTGCATGTGTTGCACGGCTGCACATTAAGCTAGATGGAGCATGGCATGATTGCTGGTGCTTGGGTGTAAGTGATAAAGGCAGAAACAGAGAATAAAAGCTGTCAGAGCTGTAAGGCAGAATTAATTTCTTTTAGGGATTTCCTGGTGACATCATTCATAATTATATGGCTTAATCCTCTAATCTACTGTAGTGCCTTCAGTTCACATTGGGCTGAATCCACCGAGTCCTGAGACGATTCCTACTCCCGCCCACCTGCCTGAAGCATTTGGAGTGTTGCTTGTGCAAGCCACTGATTTAAGGGGAATGGCCCAATTACTTTAAATAGGAATTGAAAGCAACATCATCCAGAATCGGGCCCAGGCATTGCACAGCTCTCCAAATGCTTAATTTTTACTTCAGAAAGAGATGGTATTTCCAGCTGCTTGTTCCACTGGAGAGAGCATAAAATACTGGATGCAAGTGTGGTTGATATGCATGTGGTATCTTTCTGATAGACTGGGGGAGACCACAGGGGGAAAGGAGACTTGGTTATCATACTGAAGCTGCTGATTTGTTGTTTATTAATTATTAAGTAGGCGTTTGAGTGCCTGCTGCCGTTTGAAGACCCAGCTCAGGAAAATGACTAGGTATTTAAAGCAGTGTAGACTTTTGCTAAATAGTTACTGTGACCTTAGAAATGGTCTCTGTTTTTGAAAGTATTTTAAAAGCTGGAAGGGAACACACTGAAACTGTCACACGAGATCCTTTGTTGGCATAAATCAAAGCCTGTGGAGCTACAGTGATGTATACTTGTTGAGCCTTGGGTATTCAGGGTGGAATAAACAGCTTTAATAGAGCAGTGGAACTACTGTGATTTATGGGAGTGCCTATACTTGCTCGCTGTGGTTTCTGTCCCCACCCTGTTGATGGCTGTGACAGAGCTTTCACTTACTTTAATGGGTTTAAGATTTGTCTTACTGAGCACAGTTTGTCCTTTCTGTTGAGCAAGTTTTAGTACCTACTTAACCTCGCTTCATATTAGTAGATTTTTGCTGATCTGAACAGATGTAACCCCTCTCTAATGAGGGACAGCATACTCTGTTTCTCACAGGGATGGCAGACACTTGTCTTTGCTGATAGGTAAGTTCACACCATTTGACATTGTGCTGCTTTTCTGCTGAATGACAACCTTAGAAGAATAACAAGTCTTTTATTGTTTTGGTGCTGGTCTTCATTCCAGGAGAGGGATGTGTTTTAGTTTTTAGTTTTTAGGGTTTTTTTAGTCCACCAGTGTGGACGGTGTCAGTTGTGGTCATTCAGTGCCTGAGTGCCAAAGGTGGAAGTCAAAGATAGTAGTAAAAGCCTGATGATGTTGCTGATTATCTGGGAACTTTTTACCTTTGGAGACGTTTATCTGGGTTCTCTAATATTCTCCCAATTCCAATTTTCTACAAAAAGGTGTTTATCCCCATATCCTTATGAAAGCACTGTGTATGTGTGGATGTGTCAGCACTTTTGGAGCTTCAGTTCCATCAGATGCCTCTAGATCTTATTTTTCCTTCTAGAGTAAGGTTGCTAGAGACCATGTAAACCTCTATTTTCAGTATTTTTTAATGCTCTGTCCCTTGTGGAGTAGAATCCTCTACGTTAGCACAACATGTTATTCCAACAACTTTTCATCCTTGAGGAAAAGAGAAAGTTCTGGAGTACAGAAGATTTATGAGTAGTATATGTAACTTCTTGTTCGTTCTGTACACCTCAGTAACTTCTCAGAGCCTTTCAAAGAATCAAACTAGAGTACTTGCTGCTTAAATGATCTAGAAGTATAGTCCTGGAATAACAAATCAATCAATTTAGACCTGAATGTGAAGTCTACTTAGTGGAAATCAATCTGGACGTGCTTTACAGGTAATGTCCTTGCTCTATGGAAGTCAATGGGACTTTTACCATTGACTTCAGCTGTGTCAGGATTTCATTCTTGGAGCCTGTTCCTAATGATGTTAGTGAAAAATTTAATTAGGAAAGTGCTTGGATTCCACACGAGATATTTGACCTGTGTCTCAGGCACGGATCTCATGTCACTCTTATTGCTGTGTTGAGAGAAACACTGAGGTCAGGCTGCCCTCTTCCCATCCCTAGAAAAAAGGAGTTATGCTTGATGAATTCGGTGTGCTAACCATCAAGTTGCCCTCTGCTCTTCAACAGATTCTGGAGTCTGTGTCTTCTATGTCAATCCCATCAGGTCCCTGCTAGATTAAAGAGTACCCAGGCTTTTCCTGGGCAGTAATCTTTTATGAATTTCAGGTTTAGATTTGTGCTTTCCCAGGAGGTGCTCCTGCAGCCCAGAGGTGCTGCAGTTGGTTTGGGTGGGTGGAGGTGTGCTGTTTGTAGGTGTGCTTCAGAAGCAATGTCAAACACCCTGGTGAGCCACCCAGGGCTCTCAGTCTACAGGAGGGTGTTCTTTGCCTTGCTGCCATATCTGCTCCATTCTCCTTTGGTCAAGTTGGGAAAATGGATTAAATTTAGGTGATGAGCTCTGGGCCTGGTCAGTTGGTCACAGCTTGGATGGGAAATGTGAGAGGAGTTTTCAGTCCTCACATCTCCCTGGAGACAGTGTGACCAAGAGATGAATGCTGCAAATCTCCCTCATTGTTTTGTGTATGTGGTTATGCTTTTCTTTATTTATTACTCTTTAACCTTTTGAAGATACTGGGTAAACATATCGGTTTTAGAATGTTTTAACACGTGCGTAGTAAAATCTCTGGGAAGGAAATAGTTTAATTGAAAGACTTGGAATAGAATATCTTCTCTTTCCTGCAGCACAGTTACTGTCTTATAAGTAATTAATTACTGTGTACAGTGTGTGTGTGAGTGGGAAGGTACTAGAAATGTCTGTGCTAGATATTCTTCTCTATTCTTTCCATTACCTGATTTGAAATAAAAATTGATCTAACTCTCTCTGCCTCCAACAGCTGTAGGATTTGGAATGGATCCTGACTTACAAATTGATATCATCACAGAGCTGGATCTGGTGAATACAACCCTGGGGGTAACACAAGTGGCAGGACTACACAATGCCAGCAAAGCATTTTTATTCCAAGGTGAGAGAAACATCCTCAATTTTCTTACCTCGCTTCTGTCTGCATGAGCTCAGAAGAGCTTTGATGCTTAAGTGATTGGCTGTAATGGTGTCTTACTTAACTACTGCTTTCTTTTATTTCTGTTTCTTGGAATTAGTTCTTGAAATACAGATGATATTTTGTGTGTGTGTGCTGTCAAGTAGTTGCAAGGGAATTTAGGGAAGTATTTCTGGGTAGATTTTCAATATTCCCCAGTATTTATTTCTCACTAAATATGTCACAGTGGTTCCAAGGGATGGACTCGTGGTTTTTTTCTCTGAGATCATATACATGCAGAGAGACACACAGCTGTGTAACTCTGAGAAGGCATTTCAGGTGTTGACACTGATTGGTAAGGTAGCAAGACTTTCATCAACTTTGTGGAAACTGCTAAAGGGGCCAAATAGAACACTTTTGTATTTAACTGTCCAAGCTCAGCATCAAGGACAGGATAAGTCACTTTGTGTTTTTTCCCCCTTCATTAAGTATTCTAACACAGATGTTGTGAAGTGTGTTAGGTTTGGTTTGTTTTGTTTTTTTTTTTTTTTGTGTTTTTACTGAGTGCAATTCTGGATGTAGTTTTACAATGTATTTAAGCAAGGTCTATATTAAGGGACAATGTCCCATGGGGTGGAAGCACTGGGTTGCTACAACAGGCTGATTAGGCAAGACATTTATATGATTTGAGATTAACATGAGAATTAAAGCACAATTGGAAGCATTTTTATTGTGGAGCCTTCCTGTGTTTTTTCTTTACTGTGCCTTAGTCAATGTTGAAGTGTGCATATTTAGTGTCTCCCTTTTGCTTATCTGTCTTCTGTAGCTGTTTTTAGAGGCAAATTATTATGATCTCATTTACTTCAGTTCTGGATCTGCAGTGCTAGCTGACTTTACCATAAATAATAAGGGAAGTGTAATCTTAGTTCATTCTTTATCTAGCCAAGGCCAGTTTGGGGGTCAGGGCAGATAGGCTTCCGCAGACCACCTCAGGATTTGTTTCCTGTCTTTTATGATACAACAAGTAGCTTAGTTTTCACTGATTCCTAAATTAGTGCCCAGAAGAGCAGCATTGATTCTTTTCATTTAAAGATATCAATTGTTTTTCTTTTGATATCCTGACTCCAGGTTTGTGTATTATGGACAAACAATATTATAGTCATTCCTCTAAGGACTGCAGTGGCCTAAATATGTTAATAATTCCAATTGCTATTCCATGCAATTAATTGCAAACTGATGAGCTGTTGTGGTGAGTCTTCACAGACTGGTGGTCAGAGCTGTAGGGAAGAAGTCTGAGATGTGTTTGTCAGGACTTGGATTGAGACCAGCTTTGAAAGGTTACTGGTGAAGATGTTTTGGATATTCTGTTCTTTTCTCCTTGGAGCTGTCCAGCTGTAGTTTAGGAACTTACGACTGGTGTAAAAAAGGTGGAACTTAAAAAAATCATATGAATGGATAAGCTGAAAGATAGATGCTCATGGGAAGCAATAAACAAACATTCACTGTATGAAATGAATAAATAATAGGAAGACTGTAGTTAGGTACATAAAACTTTTTTTAATTCCCAGAACAGAAATGCTTTTTGCTAATGCACACAGGAATAGAACCCTGTTCTTGAGTATCCCCTCTAGTGTAAACCTTCCTGGAAGGTGGCTCAGGAAAATTAGTCACTTCAGTAAAGCTCATCAGCCTTTGGGTTGTGAGAAGACTGAAGGCCTTGCTGTCAGCTGGGATGGAAGTCTGAAGCTGCCCTGTTGTCTTCTTCCCTTCTTGTTCCTATGTGTTATTTGTTAAATGTCAGCAGTGTGTTGGCAGCAGTATGGATTCCCTTTTACCAACAGAGGTGACTTTACAGCTCCAGTCTGGCTGTGTGCCAGGTGCTTTGGCTGGAACCAGGAGATACTGAATTTTGATTTTTATCTTGCCATACAGTAAAACCAGTATAGAACTTGGAGCATTGTATGGGCAACTGCTACATCTAAGATAGAAGTAATTCTTTCTCCCACAGAGATTCACAAAATAACCCTTGTCCAAGGTGACACTCCCAGAGGAGAGAAGAGCCTGGAAGTGAGTGCTTAGTTTCAAAATTACTGTGTCCTCTTGGACCAGCTATTCCAGCCTGGAAAATGTGGTCCTTTCTGCACAGCTCTGCTCTGGTTGGTCCTTACTATGTGTGTGCTGTGCCCCAATGCTCCAGTGTGGCCTGGGAGCCCCTGGGTGATGGTATAGGGTTAAAATGTTTCTAAAATTATGGGTGTAGTATTTGGAAAAAGGGTGGCTAGGCCTGAGAAAATGTACCTGTACTAGATCATGGGATAAGGTCTGGGAACATATGTACTAGGTCATAAGAGATGATAAGATTGTTAGATGAGATGATTATCTGATAACTGGACATAATTATATGTATACATTTGAATCATGGAAAGTGGTGTCTCAGTGGGCTTGGGAATTCATACGTGGGTGAAATCAATAGATACAATAGAACAATATAAATTTAATGATTAACATATAGTTATGTAATAGAAAGGTATAAAATATGTAAATTTTAAACCCCTGTCAGAGCTCTGTGGTCTGTGTACCCTGGACTCCCAGGGAGCTCTCTCTCAATAAAGCACCTGCATGTAATCGAGCTATGCTGGATTATGTGTTTCCTACCCCATGCTAACATGGGCAGGACCTGTTTCACCTGGCAGGATGATGGCTGCGCGTGGGGCTACATTAGAAGACCTCTTCCCTGGTGGGCTTTCACTGCTGAGGATTCCCTAGTTTAGGAAAAAAGAGAGTTTGTGTGTTCTCTGGCATGTGGTTTTCACAGTGAGTTCTGCCTGCCACCTTTGACAGCATGTACTGGGGCTCTGAGCTTACAGAAGAGCTCCCTGTGGAACATTTTCTGTCTTGTGAGATGAATTTTCTAAAGTGGCTATACTGGAGCTGTTCAAACTGAGAGTGTTCTCTTGCGTGTTCTGGCAAGTTTACGTCTTGGAGGTAGAGGAATGGTAATTTTTCCCCAACCTGGACAATTTTGTGTCCAGGGTAAGTCCTGGAAAATGTGGAATGTTCTCCTAAGCAAGATCCTTTTTCTGTGGATTAAACTATTTGAAAGAGAAAGCTCTATAAGTTTTGAGCATTCTTTCAGTTGCCTTTAGAGGCAAAAAGAAGAAATGAAAAAGAGGGGTGATATGAAGATATGCACAAAAGAAAAGGAAAATACTATTTTTAATTAGTCTTTTCTAACAGTCTTTTTTAACTGTTTTAGTCTGTTTTAACTGTGTTAAAAAATTAGTCTTTTTTAACAGTTTTCTAACTGCCTAAACAGTTGTTTAGGCACAACTGTTTGTGATAACTGGGAGTGGGGCTGTGGCCAAGCCTCATCCCCAAAGGGCTACAGCTGTGTCAGACAGGTATCTGGTATTGAAGGTGATGAGACATGGAATGCTGAGGGGCACTGACCAACCACAAAAGGGCACACAGGTGACACAGGTGTGGCATCAAGGGTGTCAGAAGTGGCACCAGAGAACAGTGCAAGGGAGAATGAGAGAGAATGAGCAAGAAGAAGCAGAAGCTTGCAATGTTCCTTGGTACTGCCAGTGATTCCACCGTCCCTTCGCTGCCCGTCTGCTATACACAGTGCTAGCTCTCTTAGACTGACATACTGTTTGTTACAGAGTTTCTGGGGAGTGGTGTCATGATTTAATTTATCCTAGAGAAAACGCAGAAAGGCTTTTCTTTGAAGGGTTTGTGATTTCGGTCTGAGACCATCCCAGTAAAGCTGGTGGAGTGTGGCAATGCGGGCGGGCGGTGATGGGACAGACAGAGAGGAGAGATCTCTGGGGTCAAGGCTGGGCTTGGAGCAGGAGGTTTGTTACACAGGGTGTGGGTAGAGATGTCCTGCTAAGAGCTGCCAGTCACAGCTCGGAGCAGGACCCAGAGAGAGAAGGGTAGAGTAAAAGCAAAGAGTAAGAGAGTAGAAGTAAGAGTAAAAAGTAAAGAGTAAGAGAGCGAAGTTCCCGTTACAATGCATTAAATCTTCTTCTATACTGAATATTCTAATTTACACTAACCAATCCAGTACAAGTTACAAATCCTATAGCATTTACATATAGCCTATAAGAACCATTACATTACCATATTGTGTTATATTTTAAACCCTAAAAACTACTCTTTGGGCCCCTCTTGCCAAGCTGGTAGGGTCTGCTCTGACCCTTGGGCTCTTGGTGAGGAGAAGGGCATTGTTTAATCAAAAGGGGATTACCTTCAGCTGGCCACACCGTTGTTCTTCTGTTGTTCAGTAACAGAGGCTCAGCATCTTAGACATCGAAACTTGCTTTCAATTCTATTTCACTTGTATGTTCCATATTCTCAAGGTCTAAACAGTCATATTTATAAGGCTTTCCTGTTTCATCCTTCCCAACAGTGGAGTATTCTGATTTTTTAATAATATTTGTATTAACAGCCAAACCTCAGGTTTCTGTGTGAAACAGCTTTATAGGCAAAGAAACAAATTGGACTCTGTGGCAGCATGGTGGAACCAAAGTGGCAATTGAGAGATGTGGGTTGCCTTTGGGCAAGCAAATCTGTTCCTAATTCAGAAAAGCATAGAAACCTATCATTAAGTGTAGTCATCTGAGTGGTCCTGCTGGGCATGGACTTCTATTCTTAGAGTATTTCAGCTGGATTTTTGATTGATCAGTTCCATTATTTGAGTTTTTCAGTTCCATGCTTTATGAGAGGGGGAGGAGGAAATTTAAAAAAAATAAAAAGAGCAGTGTAAGTGCTGACAATGCCCATTAGAGGAAATATAGATCTATAACTCATAATTGCAATTCTGCAAACAGTCTGACTCTTAAGCTCCATAACATTCTGGTGTCTTAATTACTTATCTTTTATTAACTTTTACACACAAACATGGGGGAAAATGTCTTTGTGGGCAGATGAGTTGCTTTAGCATGAAAGGGCAAAGGAGGGTGAGTGGAGTTTCTTGATGGGTGCATTTGGGGAATGGGGCACCCAAGACCCTGATGTCTGACCCACATTTTCTCACCTCCAACTAGGAGGCCAATGAATTCAAGGAGGGGGTTGTGGGGGTGGGTGAAAAATCTGCCTCAAGGAAATATACTGAAAATATGAACTTTTCACCTAATGCCCTACATCTTACAAATATCAAATGTAAGACATCTACAAATAGTGTCTTACAGGCATGAAAAATCAACAGGATCAGAACAGGGTTATACTGTAAATTGTAGATGATACAATTAGTGTAAATAATATCTATTGTAAATAGTACATTAAGAAACCCTGAGGTACTGCTCCCTTGATGGGCTCAGTCCTGTTCTCTGTTTCAGACAGTACAGAAGTAGGGCTTGTCCTGACTTTGACTTATCAGGATCTTGAGTTCAGTGGCAGAGGAAAGCTCTGATTGTAAATAAGGCAAAAGGATGTTAACTGGTCATCTTGTTTCTAGGCAGACTGAGACCAGTTTTTAACCTAGCTGTTAAATTATGTGATTACTTTAACCAGTCTAAGTTCCATGCTCAGTTCTTGTTGTGGGAGTTAAAATTTTATTCCTTTTACAACCTGTCAGCTATGCCTATTTCTTTTTAATTCTTCCTGCAACATCTCTTTGGAGTTAACAGAGACTTAAAGCCTTTACTTACAAAACAGTTCCCCCCTACCCCTGAAAGTTTATTAAGGCTTTGCTGTTTCCTTTACTAGCAATCTGGCACTATTTTTCAACTCAGTCTTTAAATTAGGAATGGCCTTTTTACTATGTGTACTATGTTTAGCACTCAGCAAAAGAAACCACCAAGTACTGTTCAAAGTCTGGAGATATGCAGTGCTTTGTTCTTGACAGTTTCTTGACTTGTATTAAACAACCACTGGATTTCTAAGAGAAACACCTGGCCTGGAGCTCCTGCAGCACAGAGTTCAGTCGTGCTCCTTATTCCCACTTTGTACTAGAGACTGCTGAGTTCTTTTCTGTACAGTCGTGGCTCCAACAGGAAAGGTGAAAGAATAACAAGTATCTTAAAGCACAGAGAAAGGCAATGTTTTTTGTGAGAGAAAGAGTGCAACTTACTGAGTTCCTGAAACAAAAGGACTGTCCTGCTTCAGGCCAAAAGAGGGATCAAAGCTGCACTTCTAAGGCAGGTAGAGGTGCCTCCCAGAAGACTCTTGAGCTTCCAGATGAAGTGCAATCCTCTCTGTTGGTGTCTTCCTTCAGTGTCTTATGATTGACTTTTCTTAGACTAATTCCTCACGTAGAGTAGAAGTGTTTCCAGATTCCACTCCGGGAATCTCAGTCCAAGAAGTCAGGTTTTGCAGTGCCAAACTGGAAGAGGTTTGAATGCTGGCCAGCTTTGCCATGTTTTGAGATGGGTGGAGAAGGACAACTGCCTAAATTGATCTTGTCATCAGGAGAGTGGGCACATACCCTTTTTATCAGGAATGCTCCTGGTAGGGCAGTCTTCAGGGTATGCTTCTTGTGCCCTGGCAATATGTCTGGGGCTCAGCACTGAGCTGTTCTTGCTGAATTCTATTGCTGTGGTCCATGTGGTGACAAAGGACTCTTGACAATAATATCAGAAGGCTAAATATGATTTATTAACATGACTCCATAATTCAGAGAATTGGGCTATTATCTGCTCAGTCCAGAGCATAGAAGCTTCTGCTTCCATTTCCATACCAGGAATGCCAGAATAGCTTAAAAATCAGAGATAACAACTTCTCACCTCAGAGGCTGAAAGGAAGAAAAACCCCATCTCCTATTATCAGGAGACAGGCAGAGAAACCTCTGTCCTTGAAACACAGCTCAGAGATTTGTTTATAGAATCTTTTACAGAGTAAAAACGCTTTCTCATGGGAAGAATTCTTCTGCAGGCCTGCATGCAGGGAAGCTTATAATATGTTCACACAACAGAATTCCAAGGCCAGGTGATGGCTGCTGCCTTTGTCCATCTGTGCTGAACTTCTCCCCCTCAGTTGCAGTGGCCTGGGTGCTGTGGCCAAGTTTTTAATCCACTTCACGTTTTAAACTCTGTTGTGCCAGCATAATGTGCAAGGTGTGTGAGCTGCAGAGCTCAGAAAATAGCCAGGGACTGGATGAGAGGGAGCAGATAACAGCTCAGGGAGGAAACATGCCATTATTCTTCCTGGGGCAGGTGGTGGGAGGTCTGCAGTGGGTAGGAGAGATAAACTTTAATTTTGGAATTCCGGCGTCAGTCCCTCTTTACATGAGATAATGAGACAAGAGTCGTTGCTTTTTGTGGGATCTCTCCTGCTACGTTTATAGCAAATAATAAGTATCAGCAGTATTGTTTTTACAGAGCAGAAATCTTACAGCAGCAGAAAAATTAGGCAGGTACAACATGGTGACTGGAAATCTTAGTTCTGCCTTCAGCTGCCACGGGAGAGAGTAGCTCTAGTACCTTTTCCATGGTGGTGTATCTGAATATCCCATCTCGTGGGAATGGTGGGGTTTTTGGGGCAGAGCCTCTGGGCACACCTGAGGCTGCTGGCAGCCCCCTCCTTCACGTGCTTTGGGACAGTTGGCAAAGCAGCTGATGACCCTTGCACTGTTGGAAAGGAATGTCTGGGGGTTTTTTTGTGGGTTTTTTTC